>JAXQQM020083726.1:0-20345 GCA_034641835.2 Pinus albicaulis | reverse complement strand
CTCTCGGCAATTGGGATATTCTACAGCAGCCAGGATACCAGTTGCCCTCATGCCACAAATTTCTTCCATTGCTTCTAGTGAGCGTGTGTGGTTGGGATCGGTGTACAGAGTTCTAAAGATAGAAGGCTAACTGCAGATCTGGTTCATAACAAAGTTGGCCTGGCCATCATGAAAGCCCCAGAGGGAGTTTGTTGGCGTTTTTTCTTTACTCACCTCCCTTGTTTGTTGTTTCTCTTCCCTTGCAGCCTTGTTTCTAGAATTCCCATTTCAAACCATCAGTGTGTCACTAAAATAGATAGGCTGAGACTTGGTTCATTACTCACTCCTCAACAGAACACAACTTGCCTGGTTTCTCCTAATGAAACATTTTCTGCAGGATTTTATGAAGTGGGTCACAACGCTTATGCTTTTTCCATATGGTATACTCACACACCGAACAGAACAGTGGTCTGGGTGGCCAACACAGAGCAACCTGTCAACGGAAGAGTTTCCCGTCTTTATCTAATAACTCTAAATAATATAACAACTTTAGAACTACAGTTCAACAAAAACAGAAAAAAATTTCATTTTCTCTTCCCTCCTAAAATTTAAATTTAATTTGGTTTTTTTAGATTCAAAAATTATTTTTCCCAAATTTTTATTTAGTAGATAAATACAAAAATCACTATTTTAAATTTATTAATTTAAAATTTATAAAAATAAAAAGCAAAGTAAAAATAAAAATGGAAAATTTCCAACTTAACACCTCCTAAAATTTAAATTTAACATGGTTTTTTTAGATTCAAAAATTATTTTTCCCAAATTCTTATTTAATAGATAAATACAAAAATCACTATTTTAAATTTATTGATTTAAAATTTTTAAAAATAAAAAATAAAGTAAAAATAAAAATGGAAAATTTCCAACTTAACATTATTTCTATTTTTTTTTTAAATTTTAAATGAACATAATTATCTATATACGTTCTTATATGTTCTAGCTTTAAAATTGTATGAGGGCCAATTCTAAGTAAAACCATTAAAACCATCCCTTCACACAACCAAAAGACACCTATTTCACATCTAACCAGAAAGCCATCACTCTCAACTCATAAAACAATTATGGGTTAAGGTAATATTCTCATTATGGATGAGCTCGAATGAACAACACCGTGTACGAATCAGATTTCATCGAATAGTTCGACATTCAAATCGTATTGACGAATTTTCGAATTTTTTCCTTCAATTCGTCCAAATTTGGTAGCTATGATTAAAAGCCACAATTAAATGGAATCATTTTTCTAACATTCTTTGTTTTTCCATATCATCTCCTCTAGTAAAAAGGATGAGACTATATCATTGAAACTTAAGAATTAGTACCTATGGAAACAACCAACCAATCCAATGAGTCTAATAAAGAAAAGCAACTTACTATACTTATCTTCATCTAAAATCTTAATATCAATATATAAGAGTTGAATTACCACAATATTGAAGGCATTTATATTCTTTATCACCAAGTTTGCATCCTTCATCCTAAGGTTATATGGGATTTTCCATTGAAAAAATTTGTTCACCAAGGTGTTAAACTCAAATAAAGTCCCTAACTTGTTCCATAATGGCTTCGCTATAGCTTATCCTTAAACATTTAGTAATACTGAATTTGAGAGGCATAATTGTATTGTACACTTTATCTTTCTATCCAACTTGGTCCAATATTTTGTTGACATCCTTACTAGTGCATTACCTAAATCCAAAAAAAAAAAACTAATCTTTGTCCACCAAGAAATCTTTCATTTTGAGTTTTCATAGATTAAAAATCAATCTATTGAATTTCTCAATATATATATTTGAACTGCTCCCATTCCTTTTATCACAATAATCAATTCCATAGGTCTTCCACTATAACATCATCTACCACAATTAACCCAAGAAAGACCGCTTAGCCAAACTGCTCTCACATAAAATCTAGGGTTTAACCCTATATAATTAATTATTGCAAAAAAACGATCAATAAAAAAAATAAAAGAAAAAATGACACATACACACAATGACATAGATATCCTACCCTAGAAAACCAAAAATATTTTTCAATGTATTCCTCTTTATAGTATTAGAATACAATATGTATATCCAATGACATTTGTAAACTAAAAATCCATTTACACTATATTAAAATATAATGATAGCACCTTAATCGAAACTACACCACCATTAACAAAACCTCCATGCACCACAAAACTTCTCAAAGTGAAAACCATGCTCTGAAAACTACTAAAAAGACACAAAAACCACCCATATTTGCTTCAAGAATGCTACCCTTGAACCCCTATGTAGGGGGGTTCCACCCCCTTTCAACCCTTTCAAACAAACAGGACTACCACCTCCCCACTGCACCCAACACGATGTACAAAAAGTGGAGGTAGTCATATAGAGAATATAACACGACCTGTTGTATGTGATATTTTCATTTGTGAAACAAAAGCATATGCATATAAGATACAATTACTTCCTCTTAATTAAAGTATTTGATTTAACCCTAGAAAATAAAAAATAGTTTTCAATATATTCATCTTTATATTATTATAGTACAATATTTATATACCACAACATTTGTAATCTACCAATCCATTTATCCTATATTAAAAAATGCAACTGTAGTCCTTTAATCGAAACTACAACACCATTGACAAAACCACCTTGCACCACAAAATTGCTCAAGGTGAAAACTGTGTGTTGAAAACTTCTAAACAATAGTGCAAAAACCACCAAATATTTGGAAAAAGTTACAAAAGCTAATATTTGTGAGTCAGTGATAGGAAATCACACATTTGTTCCAATTGTGCAAATAGTAGTTACGAGATCCACATGTCTATTTCTTCAACATCCATGTGGCTTGTTTGCGTAGTGCATATACAAAAATGTGATAAACAAAGAACCAACTAAAGGCACTTAGGTGTTGGAAGAGTGATCTAGGTGGATATTGGTCACCACCCGCCTATTCCACTTGGGACCTCCCCATTTTTTCTTTCAGTTTTGCAGTTTCCTTAATTATAGCAAAATTTACTATTTTTAGCAGTTTTTCAGGTCCTGAACTTTCAGAGCCGTTTTGAGGCCCTAAACGATGTTTTTTTGGCATCTCTTCTGCGACCAATATGGTATATTTTTGGAATCGATATTCGCAGTCAGCAATTGTAGTCCTCAGATAGATATTTCTAACAATGTATCATGTGTTTCAAACGAAGATAGTATGTCAAAGTTATGACCCCGAGAAATTGATGTACCAATTTACCCCGACGAGGCCCATATTCTGGTGTTTCATCTCCTAAGGTTAGGTTTTTGGATGTTTAGGGTTTTCCATTGTTTATCAATAATATATAGGCCTTTGAGCCTCATTTTAACATAGATTTCAGAGGTCTGTAGCCACCACATCTCTTCTTAGAGATAAGCTACCAACGTCCTAGCTAGTTTATTTCCATTCTGTATGTAAACAGATTTAGTTCTTTGATATTAATGAAATGAAGTGTTATTTCCACTGCATTTTTATATTTATGGTTATATGTGTATTTTGTTGCGTTCCTCAATAAATCCGAATCAAATAGGTATTTGATAAATGATTGAATGAAATTCAGACATAAAGAGTAGTCCTACAAAAAATAGAGGTGGGATAAAGAACATTGGAGTCGTCAATATGTCGTGTGGATTTTATTGAATAGATAAGTCAAATTCCACTAAATTTGAGAGGTTGTTGTTACCTACATAAACCCACAAAATGGTTAGACTAGAGATAAAAAAAATAAAACATAAATAATGTTTCATATATTCTTAAATGGATAAGTAAATCAACAATTGAAAAAAACAAGAAACAAGATGGATTATGCGAAGCAATGACTCTATATTCCAAATGGTTGAAGAAAATTAGTCTACTAAGAGACACATTTGACGATGTGAGGCTCATGGAGACCTTTTCTAGTCTCCAATAGAAGGTTCTTCTTCCCTTCCCTTTGCAATATATCTCTCCCAAAAGTGGTGAAAAAATATAATGATGGATGCTCGAAGGTTACAAGGAAAATGCTATCAATCTTTGAGAACTTGTGATGAAAAAATGAAACTAATTTTTGCAACATGCCCTTGCACTATTTCTCTTCATGAAATGACTATCTTAAGGGTCCTATTTATAACATTTTCCCAAATTTTCATCGTTGTTGGTTCAACGAATGAGTTTGGATGCCATTGTGTGCCGATTATGATTGGAGGACACGAGGAGTACTTTCGAGAGCCCAAGTAGTCTCTCTCAAGTGCGTGGGAGGTTGAGGGTAGCCATGCAATCTTAGTATATAATTATGATATGATATTAATCTTTCCTTATGTCATTCTTTGATGAAAGACCACTTTTTACATATCTGTGTAGCTACCAAAGGCATAAGAACATGGATCTGTGTAAATCTATATTGGTGATTTTGCATGGATTAGTAAACCCTAATTTATATTTTTTAGTCATTTTTTTTTCTTGTTGATGATAAAGCATACAAAGCCTTTGTTCTGCTTGATTGATGATGTCTTCTATTGATCACCTATGTAGTTGCATGAGCAATTTTTAGGAGATAACACCCCTGCACCCCCTTAATCTCACTCACTTAGTCACTCTCTCTCTCTCTCTCTCTCACTCACACACACACACACACAGAATGACACCCTCTAAATCTATTCCTATAGTCTTCCCAAAAACTCTCTCTCTCTCTCTCTTCCTTGTGCTTTTTCCTAACACATTGCATGAGTAAATAGAAGTTTTCAAATGAACATAGCAATTGGAAGATTGAGGTTTTATTAATGGCCCAATGTACCTTCCACTATCATCTTTCACGTAATGAGACTTGGATGGAGGGCACTAGTTTATTTCCTCTACATTAGTGTGTCAACATTCTATGCATAATATTCAATACCCAATAATGCATTTCATGGAATTTCACTCCCATGCACATATCACAGTTGGAAAACAACAAAAGAGCTTCTTAGGTATTACATTAATGTTTTCTTCAACACTTTGCTACACCCATGCCAACTTTCACTTTAAGAATATTATTCCACCAAAATAGACAATAAACCATAAAGTAAGTAGTGGTGATTACATTACAAGTTTCATGAACTTCACACCAAAAATTACAAAATGTACATAAACATCAAATAGAAAGTATATATTTATTTCTATATATATAAATTCACACCATTATATTATAAAATTGACATTGATTTTTTTTGTCACTTATTATTTAACTTACACTAAGTTTAACACACACTTTTAAATTATATATATGCAATCTAAAAAATTAACCCAACTAATAATCATCAATATTAACATATAGAACAAATAATTAAATTAACCTCATAAATTTATTAAGATATATTAATAAATAAATAATATCTAATAAATAAGACTAATATAACTAAACTCTATATAACATACATCACCTTCCTTATATCGTCTTACTAACCTCATTTACCATTTATTAATTTATATAGCCAAAATCATGTCCGCTATTTCACATTATCCCACTCACCTTGATATATTAATTTATATCATGCAAAATCATTAATCTTTAACAATTAAGCTTATTACTATTTATTAATTTATATAGCCACCTCACATCACGTGCTTCGCATTACCATACTCTTTATTATTTATTAATTTAATATTGGCTAATATTACAAAATCTTAAATTATTCTCATCACTTTATTTCACTTATTTTATAATATTTATTAACTTATATAATTAATAATCATCAATTTTAATATTAATATTTTAAATCTTTAATTTGGAAATTTATTTTATAAATCCCCGTTGACTTTTTAACCCAGGGCCAGGATTTGATATTCCTCCAAATATACTTCCTCTGAGAACAATTGCCAACTCTGCCTATTCCTTTGTGTTGCAATCCGTCTAAATAGGAAGTGGAAGAGCGAATTCCGGGGACAATGAAGAATTCAGAATTCAATTTTTGCAGCGCATTGCAACTTGATCTTTTGGGAAGTTTTAGTATAAAAAATTTATAGAATAATTTAGAAATTTTGGTAAGATTATAAAAAAAATTGGTAATTTTTAAAAAAAAATTTGAGTTATAGTTTAATTTTAGCTAGGAAGTGATATGTACTTTCTTCCAACTGTCAGGCTGGTTTCGTTGCGTTCTTTTCAGATTTAGAACTCATTCAGATATAGATTTAAGGATGAGTGTTAATCTGTTTTTTGGAAAGCCTGCTAAAGGCATGAACCAATATGATGGTATGTGAACTTTGATTTCAGACCTCTTTGTTATTGGACTGAAGGTAATTCGGTAAACAAGAAACAGGAGTTAGTTTGTGATGCTTTTTTTGATGCTATAAAACTGAGAAATTCTGTACTGTGGATTTGAAAACAGTGAATATTGTAAAACCAAAGATGGTTTTTTGTTTTTGCATAGTTTTGTGCCCTGGTACACTTATATAAACCAGAAGTATTTTTTCGTGCTGAAAAAAAATAGTCTTTAAATTTCAGTATTTTCGATGTTCTAAATTTTTTTTTGATGGTGTTGAATTCATTTCCACCATCAAAAATGCAAATCAAACATTCTAATTATCTGATTTTTGATTTTTTTTTGCCAAAAAAAAACTGCCATCCAAACTATTCTATTACTATAAACAACTCCATTATGAAAGCAACATTGAGCCGCCTGTTTTTCAATGTGCAATAATTGAGCTGCGTGTATTCCTCTCCGTCTGCCGCATCTCCGGTTAAGGTTTGTAATCATGATATGACTCTGCTTTTAAATCTATTTGTGAATCTTAAGTGCCTTGCGCTGTTGTCCATTGTTTTCACACTAAAATACACTTTGGATGGCATTACCCTTGCTCTCATTTTAAATTAATAAAAATGTTATTGCTATAAAAAAAATAGATTTATAAAAAAATAGATTTAATTTTTATTCATTCATCTAGATGAAATTTTATAACATTATTTCATAAGAATATATAAATAATTTATATTTACTTATTGGAGCAAAAATAAGATTAAATCATAACATTATATTAAAATATATAACATATATAGTTATAATTTTATAGATATTAAATTTTATTTTATAAATTTTTAAAAAATATATTTAGTAATAATTTGATGACGACGAGTTTGATGATGATGATGATGATGATGTTGATGACAATGATGATTTGTTTGATGATGTTGATGATGACGACGATGATAATGAAGATGACAACGACAACGACAACTTGCTTGATGATGATGATGATGACGACGATGACGAAGACCACGATTTGTTTGATGATGATGATGATGATGACAACGATGACAACGACGATGACGACGAGTTTGATGATGATGATGATGACGACGATGATTTGTTTGATGATGATGATGACGACAACGATGACAACGACGACGATGATGACGATACTTTGTTTTTATTTATTTTTAAGATAATGATGATGATGATTGTTAACACTGGAAAATCGTACAGCAGAAGATGACATTAATTAATGTCAAGCCAAAGGATTTATAGGACTGGAAGACATTACAGAATCCGGAAAGCATTTAAAAATCTCAAAGGTTTGAGGAAAATCAAATTTGAACTAGTTTTAAATGATGTTTGCGTGCATTATCCTTCGAGAAGAGCGCCTTCTGCGTGCCTTTTTTCCCGATATAAGTGCATTCTTGAGAGTGGCGAAATGTCACTATCCAAGAACACACAAAGCAAAGGACAAGTCACTCCTTACTTGAAGCCGCCTAAGGACAGCCACCAATGCCTCCTTAGACATTATGTGAGCACACAATGGAATATTTGGAGCACACAAATGAATCATACCCCTCTCTTGGGTCACCATCCTCCATGTACCAAGAGAAGGAAGGAGGATTTGAAATCTCCTATATAAAGCCACCATGAGATGAATAATGGGTGATCACATTGTTATGCTGGACAGAATTGCCCAAGTAATACCAGCAGTGTGTGACCCGGAGTTGAAGACAGAGGGGACTCACTTGTTGGCCACCCAACAAGCTCAGTCCACATAGTAGAGAGAGAGGGGGACTGCACCGAGGCAAGCTTGGGATAAAAACATCCTTGCATCGGGACCTAGAACCATTGTCCAGGGGCCCTTTGGCAAGAGGTTAAAGTATCACTCTTCTTACTACCAGCACTCAATGAGAGGGGCCTACAGCCACTGTTTGAATTATTGTATCATTTGACTCATTTAGAACTTCTGTTTATTTATGTTTAGTTTTTAAATTACATGTGCATGATTTTTCTTTTAGATAGTATGCTCATTGACTCCACTTCTTTCTGTGTGTTACCAATAGTTTAAAGGGGTAAACCACACCCCTTAAACCGGTGTGATTTCGTACATACGTGCACTAAACACACTACAACAAGATTGGTGACTCCACTAAAATTTTGTTACCAATTTTATGTGGTTGTGCCTTCTTTTGCAGGAGACCTCTGTCTATGCTGTGGAGTAGAGCTGAATGTCCTTTGATTTCTCTTGCAGTCCCTAGATTCACCCCGAGTGACAAACTGAAGAAGAACAGCTCCTAAAATTTCTACTTGCAGGATTTTGTGCACGTTTGTTCCTCACAGACGTGCAGGGCACGCTTTCAATGCTGACTCGTGCACAGAAAGTGCACCTGTCTTAGCCTTTTGCGCGCAATTTACAGAATGAGAAATTTTTGCCTAAATTTTGTCTTTTTCTGCTTGTAAAGTGCTTGGCAACCCCTAATGCACCTGCCAACACTAGTTGTGGTACCCTGCAGCTTGTTAAAACTCACTTTTAGCTGCTTTTTGTAGGCTTAGTGTCTGTTAGTTATCAATAATTTTTTGCTATGTTGATCAAGTGATCATGTCCAAGAGGAGAAAAATGCTCAAAATTGGAACTGCTTAGAATTGGTTGCAACCTGAAGAACCCGATAGGCCTCATCGCTGCGATTCTGGTCCCGTGAACGGGACTCAAATCCGATGTCGTATGAGAAAGATATTGAAGTTTGAAATTGCCCAATAACCTTCAAAACAAGACTTTTGAACACAAAAATTTGTCATCAAAAAAAAATTATGTGGCAAAATTTTATTTTTCTATATGGTTTTTGGGGCCCTATCAGAGGGTGCCACGTGGCCTTCCCAGAGGCTACCACGTGGCCCTAGGCCTATGGTTCAATTTTTGTTTAAAAAAACATAGATATTGGTGGGAAGACCTGACTCGAGATGAATGTGTTTGGGTCAGTCGAACACGACCTGTAATATCCCAAAATGGGATTGCACAGAAATGCCTATTGAAATAACGCACTTATGGGAGATCTATGCACATAAATGAGTTTGCAGCCCTTGGATCCCTTAGATCAGCAGATCTGGAGTCTAGATCCAAAAGGGGGGCAAAAACAAATCAAACTAGGTGTGGTAAACAGATCTCCCACCACCTAGTCTAGCTGAAAAACACCCAAAGAGAGGGGTTGTAGCTATATGCAAAGAATGCTACAGAAAATAACACAGATCCATTGAAGCAAAGTAGTAGGCTGATATGGAGGTTCAAATATCAGATATATAACAACAAATTAGATGTACATTACAGCCCATACATTGTATAAGAGAAAGAGTAAGACTATAGAGGAAAAATCCTCTGAAATGAGGGGTTACAACCACAAGAAAACTCTGCATAAACCTGACAACGTTATTTTAATGGGTTGAAGAAATAGTTTATTAATACTCAGATCTAGAGTAGATCTGTACATAAAAGATAGATCAAATTCAAATCTGTGTACAATAAAAGCTCATCTATACATTCCCCTTGGGGTTTTGTGCAAAACATGAAGCACAGAGAGTATATCTGAGATCTTGAGTTGCAGATCTGTAGAAATGTTCATAAATTTCTGAATCATATAACATAACAACAAATCAGATCTGAAACAAACATGGATTGGATGGTGAATCCATGGATCACCACAACGAGAGGAAGAATCCCAACACCGAAGATCTCTCCTCCAAAATGCAGACAAAACACCCTGCAACTGCACCCTTGAAAATAATGTAGTCCAGGGATAGGAACTGTGCTATAGGATTTGAGAAAGATTTGGCCTGATGCCAAAGTCTGGATTTGAAGCTCAATCATCTAATGCACTCTTCCAAGAGGTTAAAAGACACACTCACTAAGAAGAGGCACTAGAATAATCTAGATCTGAGTAGATCTAGTATTTCCACTTGCTGCAACTCACAAGGACAACCCAACCCTCAACAGGATCAGTGCTGTAGGTGTAAGATGAAGCTTGGCCCCGGCCTGATAGTGGACAAGAAAAACAAGGTTCCTCCCAGAGCTGCTCAAGGAAGGAGGTGGGATTCCTAAACAGGAAAACCCCCAATGAGGAATGTCTCAGTAGACAATACCTTTAGAAATTAATAATATTCAACAACCCCTTCATGTTGCTCTCCTCTTCCTTTTATAGTATTTGAGTCTTTTCAAACCCTAAACCACTTCATTAGTTTAGCCCTTTTCACATGTAGAACCTCCATCTAGAACTGCGCTGTGCCTCAAGGAGGTTCAATGCATCTAGACTGCATTGTGGATATGGTTATGGTTGACTTGGTCAAGTGATCAACCTCTTCCACACTCAAGTGTATAAAATGGCCCAGATTTAGCCATGTTCACATTGAGCATTGATTTATTTTTTTATTTTCAGGATTTTTACATGTCCTCCTTTACTTTTTATTCATCAACATGAAATGCAAAACAAAACAAGGCAAAATAGAATATTCCCATTAGCTTGGGCTAATTGGGAATATTACAGTCCTCCCCTCCAAGATGTTGCTTGTCCTGAAGAAACTGATAAGGTGAGTGCTGCAAAATCTCTCGTTCTTCTCTTGGGGCCTTCTCATCAAATAGTCTCCACCATTGCTCCAGATTTCTGCAATAGTTTTCTCTTCCAATGGTCCCTCCTCGATGTGCAAGTTGGCCGTTGGTGAGTAAACCCAATGGCTCTCATCATGAAGGAATTGAAGGTCTATTTGGAAACCTTCTTGCTGATCCATGGCCTCCTCAAAACAGAAGTGATGATAATCATGGGGAATTCCATCATCCATGAAAGACTCCCATCTCCATGCTATCATCCAAATGAAGTGGATCACCTCCCAGCTTGGCAATCCATAGAAAAAATCCTCCCCAATATATATGAGAGGCATGCCTCAAACAAACATATGGCTCACCCTACAAATAAACAAGTGGTCTACCATAGTGGCCATATATCTCATGCTCCCCTTGAAGCATGTAGTGCAAAAAATGTGGGAAACTCCTTCCCCCAAGGACACATCCCACCAATGTGCCACTCTTCCAACCATGTTCCCAAGAATAAGAACATCTCCAACCAATGGAATCATGATTAGGATCATGCTAGCTTCCATGTATGATAAAGGAGAAGGAATATGTTTCCTCATGTGCAACTAGCGCAGTTTTACCCTTAACTGCCATAGAATGGGAGATGACAAGTGCATCCCCCAACACTTGTTTGCTGCTCCATCCTTCTTGAATGCTTGGGGAAGGTGCATCATAGTTGGTGTAAAAGAATCAAACCATGAAGGGTATAGTAACTTTCCAAGAGCCTCCAAGGGATGACCTGCATCAACATAGTTCATGGCCTTGAGTGGCCCATGAAACCCATCATAAATAGTGCCCTCTTGGAGAAATTTCTTGCAAATGAGTGTTAGAAAAATATAAGCATATAGGAGATACATCATAATATCCAGAAAGACAAGTTTCTCCATATACTTGTTTTACATTAGTGAGATGACTCATGGATGAGTCCCCTCTCACACTCAATCAGTAAGGAGGTGTGAATGATGGCTCTTCCCAAGAGCTATGTTCCTCCTTATCTAACAAATAATCCATGCACTTCTTCATATGAGAGTGCAACTCTTCCTTGAAACCATCCCACATGAATCCATCTAAGATAGTGTGATATGCTCTAATGAAACCAGTGGGTCTGGAAAGCAGGATCTTATAGGTGGCATTTAGCAGTTTCTCCTTGAGCTTGGAGTCTCTAACCAAATAGATATGATCATGGAAATAAATGACTCCCTCAACTACCTTATACCTCCCATCCATTACTTTCCCATTAAGAACCTCACATGTGAAAAGGTCCTTGGAGTATTCCATCATGAGTTGGGAATCCCAATAAGGATCTAGGCTTCCCAAAAATGATAGCGCTGTAGAGGTCTAAAATGTTGCCCCTGTCATATCATGGCTCTCCTCTTTGACATGCTTGATGTCAAAATCATATGTTGGAGCATTAGAATCTTCCTTTTGCTGCCTCCTTTGTAGCTGATCTTTCTCAAGACAAGATGGAAGCAGATGGAAATCAACTTCCCCTTAGAAATTCCTTGTCTTCCAATACTTCCTCAATTTGGCCCATGCATGCAAGAGTGTTAACACCCTCTTATCATGTTCATAATTCTCTTTTGTGAATGAAGATACCATGGGCTGCCCCAAAGATATGGAGTTTCCATGTGTCCTCATGTCCATGCCATCATAGACTTATGATTCCTCCTCCCTCAGTGCCGATAACTGAGTGGGAGATAGCAAGGCGCTTTTCAGGAAATTTCTTACCTCTCTTCTGAATGCATTAGAGATTTTCTGCGCTGTGCTGGCTTCTCCCAATGCTCCTTCCTTATCCAAGTATGAAAATGCTGCCCATAGTTGAGAGAACACTTTAATCTCCCTCCAATCAAGAGGTGCTTGAGGTGCTCTTGTTGTGACTGCGTTATCACCTCCTACCTTCCCTTTCCCCTCTTCAATAGTTGAAGTTATATCATCATCAATAAGAGACCTCAGATCTTGGTCTTCTATTGAAGGAGGAATCTTTATGCCTTCCTCTTGAGAAGAAATCCCTTCATCAAATGGAGATCTTGCCCTTGGCAAGGTATCAAACGAGCTTACACCCTCTTCCATGGTTTCGAGAAATGGAGTTGGATCTATAGATCATTCAAACTCATGCAAAATATTTGTTTGATATGGTTTAATATTCTCAATAGAAGATGTTACACATGAATTTTCATCAAACCTTTCTACTAATATTTCAATAAACTTTGCATAAGTAGGTGTATTTTCATTCCTTAAGGAAAAAGACTCAAACAACCTCCAAGCATATGCTTTACTTTCAAAATGCAGTGTTGCTACTTTGATGGCTTCAGTTTTTGAAACTTTATGTTGTTGCACAAAGTTGCCTAGCTCCTCCACCCAAACCCTAACTGGACATTTAGGTGATCAATCAAAACTAGATAGAGAGAATCTACCCACACCATGTTGCTTCCCCTTTGTGCTTCTGTCTTCCTTGATCTTTCAAAACCCCTGGAAATCCAAGTTATCTTTGAACTCCTTAGATTGGGCTTCATATTCCCGCAAATACTCTCTAAGGGTCTCCTTCTTGGGCACACCTCCTTTCTTCCTCTTCATGAAGAAATCACTGATAGAACGTTGAAGATTTGGAGATATGGCTGAGTTCACATATCCATGAGATGAGGATTTAGAACTTTCCTCATGTATAGATCTTTTAGATCTTGTTGAGGGATCTTCTTGCTCTTCCCTCCTCATTTCTTTGATGTCTTCTCTAATACCTTGCAGAGCTTGAGATAGAAGTTTTGTGAACCTCCTTTCTCTCGGAAAAAAGGTTTTACTCTGGTTTCTCTTGTAGATCTCCTCCTCCCCATGATAAGACTCCATAATTCTTGAAGCTCACAGGCCAAGCCAAGGAAATTTTCTCTGATACCACTGTAATATCCCAAAATGGGATTGCACAGTAGTGCCTACTGAAATAGCGCACTTCTAGGAGATATATGCACATAAATGAGTTTGCAGCCCTTGGATCCCTTATATCAGCAGATCTGGATTCTAGATCCAAAAGGGGAGCAAAAACAAATCAAACTAGGTGTGGTAAACAGATCTCCCACCACCTAGTATAGCTGAAAAACACCCAAAGAGAGGGGCTGCAGCTATATGCAAAGACTGCTACATAAAATAACACAGATCCATTGAAGCAAAGTAGTAGGCTGATATGGAGATTCAAAGATCAGATATATAACAACAAATTGGATGTACATTACAACCCATACATTGTACAAGAGAAAGAGTAAGACTATACAGGAAAAATCCTCTGAAATGAGGGGTTACAACCACAAGAAAACTTTGCATAAACCTGACAGCATTATTTTAATGGGATGAAGTAGCAGTTTATTAATACTCAAATATAGAGCAGATTTGTACATAAAATATAGATCTAATGCAGACTTGTGTACAAGAAAGCTCATCTATACATTCCCCTTGGGGTTTTGTGCAAAACATGAAGCACAGAGAGTAGATTTGAGATCTTGAGTTGCAGATCTGCAGAAATATTCAGAAATTTCTGAATCATATAACAAAATATCAGATAAGATCTGAAAAAAACATGGATTGGATGGCCAATCCATGGATCACCATAGTGAGAGGAAGAATCCTAACACCGGAGATCTCTCCTCCAAATGCAGACAAAACACCCTACAACTGCACCCTTGCAAATAACATAGTTTAGGGATAGGAACTGCGCTATAGGCTCTAAGAATGATTTGGCCTGATGCCAAAGTATGGATCTAAAGCTCAATCAGCTAATGCACTCTTCCAGGAGGTTAAAAGACACACTCACTGAGAAGAGGCATTAGAATAATCTAGATCTGAGCAGATCTAGTATTTCCACTTGCTGCAACTCATAAGGAAAACCCAACTGTCAACACGATCAGCGCTGTAGGTGTAAGGTGAAGCTTGGCCCTAGAATGATAGTGGAAAAGACAAACAATGCTCCTCCAAGAGGTTCTCAAGGAAGGAGGTGTGTAATTTTCGTTTTTCAGGATTACTCATAAATCATGCATCAAAAACGCATTTCCAGCAACAAATGTAATAAAATCGTGAAATGGACTCTTGGATCCCATATATTAGTCAATATACATTCTAAATCCAAGAATAGAGCTGAAACAAATCAAACTAGGTGGGCTAAACAGACCTCCCACACTAGTGTAGCTGAAAATGGTGAAAAACCCCAAGACTGCAAAATGCCGAAGCAGCTGCTCAAGGGACTGTGCAGTCTAAGAGAGGTTTTACACACAAAAATATGGGAGAACAATATATATACTCATATATTGATAAATAATGATGAAGAACGGAGATCTAGTCTCCTCATACAAAATACAAGATAACTCGGCAAGGGTTTCTGGTCAAATACTCTACATACAAATGTGATATTCAGAAAATAACTGAATTATCACTGCAACATTGAAGAAAAAGAGTATAAAAGGCTGAAATATGTAGGATATGATGTATAACCCTCAAGGGCTTCCTCCCTTGAAAGGTTTAACCTCTCAATCACAAGGAAACTCAGCAATGGAGCCACCAAACCATGCAATGAGTACTGCCTCTAAAATAACGCACTCCCTAGCAGAAAAAAATGCTGGGAGGATATGAGAAATGTGTGGTCTGATACCAAAGATCTGAAATATTCTCTGGATATCTCCAAACATATCTCTCAAGTGAAGGAAAGCTTCATCCAATGAGAAACTAGCTCAGAAGCTAGGATTCCAATCCCTTCCACTGCTGCACCCAGCAACACTGCACAATCTTCGGCAAAGCTGTGCTGATGTAGATGGCTGAAGCTTGGCTTGAAAAAATGATGTGGAATGATGAATACAAACTCTCCCAATGATCTACTCAAAGGAAAGAGGTGGGATTCCCGCCCGGGAACACCCAGTGCTAAACAACACTGCAACATTGCTAAGCAACAAAGCAACAACAATTCTTGGCAGCCAAGAATAATAATCAACAACATGATCAATAATGTTGCCATCCTCTTCCTTATATAAGATGTGAGTTTTATTTCCCTTGGCCCCACTCACTTAGGTTACTTCTAACCCAAGTTACATTTCCCTCCGAAATTGCGTTATCCATCCTAGGATTCCTCCTCCACTAAAACTGCGCTGTTGACTTGGTCAAAGAAATTTCATTTTATCTTTGTTCACACATGGAGGTGTCTCATTGAGCTAGAAAGAGTGTCTCCTTTCACACTTGGAGTATTTTTATCCTCCTTAGGAGACTTATGGGATTTTCTACCCATTTATTTACTGGCTATAATAGCTGCTAACTCTAATGTTCCATCAAACATATCCCTGTGGGATTGAAAAGTCGTCTTTTCATGGAAGAATTGTAAGTTTATTGTTGATTTTTCATTGTTTCACATGCAATTGAATTAAAGCTAGGGTTTTTCTATGATCCATGACTAAATGCAAATTATTTATGGAATTCTAGGTTAATTTTTGCATGTTAAATATTTCTTCCTTGAAATCCATAGGAGAATTATTAGTGTGCATCTCCTATTTAATTTGTCCCCTCACAAAAAAAACATAGGGTTTTATAAAGTGGGAAAAGGAGTTTTCCCCCCTTACACCACTCATTTGTCATTTATCTCTTAAAATTGCCCTAAGACTCCATCAACCAAGTAGGGTTAGGCACTAGCAAAGTTTGTGTTAATAAAAAACCCTTTAAAAAATCATTTTTTTTCTTACTTATATTTTTCGAAGCCTTTTAAGGCAAACCACTAGGGTTTTCTCCTAGGCTTGAATTGGTGTATGGCATTTTTGATGAGTTTTTGTGGAATAAAAACCTAAGTTTTATCCTTGTAATCCTTTTTAATGCAAAATCTAGCCTTTTTCATGGTAAAAATTCCCCATGGAGGGTCGACATCATCCTTCTCTAGACAAGTTTGTGCATTGGAAACCCTAACCCTAACCTTGTTGAAGAATGTAACTAGGCTCGGTCTTCATAAATTGTACTTGAGTCAATATTTATTGTACTTGTCAAAAGAATAAAGAAATGAATTTTATATTATTATTAAATGACTTATTAAAGCATGGGTTTAATGCTTGGGTCATATTTATTTTAGGTCAAAGTCTCTATTCTGGACTTCTAGGTTTTATTCTGAGTCTATAGGATTATTGCAGATTTAAATTGATCCATATTGGGCTTTTGAATCATGTGAATAGGTCAAGTATTAAGTAAAACATGATTTATGAAGCCTCCACACCAAGTAGACCTTAAGGTGATCAAGTCGGCCTCAAGCCCTGAAATTTGAGCTCATCTCAAGCTTATATATATAGTGGAGTCGAAGTCACTTGGAACCATCTCACTGCAACACATAAATTCAATTTGGAAGTTGCAACAAGGGAAATTTGCGAAGTGAAGGAGAATGACTTTCTGGATTCGGTTTTGGGTGCACTTATAGAGTTGAAGAAAATCAAAATTTTGGCACCACTCTTTCTGAATTTCGAGCTATAGTTTGGGAGATTGAAGTTCTCAAAGTTTACTACAAAATTTGTTGCATCAAGTGCTGCTAAGAGAAGAGGAAATCGAAGTTTGTTTTGTTGAATTTTGCTTCTTGGAGAAGTTTTATTGGGCCTAAATCGAAGTCTTTGAAGCTAGATCGAAGTCTCTACCTCAAGATCGAAGTCTCAAGAAGCAAGGTCAAAGTTCCAGGTCAAAGAAACTACATCATATTGTTACTACTGCTGCCAGATTCAGGAAGGATCACAAGGAAGGTTGGCTTGGTGTGGAGGAAGTCCGGCTCAAGGTATAGAGTCTCAAGAATCACTATTGAAGGAAGAATTACTGACTAGGTTTTCCCCAAGAGTGGGGTTTTTCCTTGGCTGTTGGCCTACATCTAGTGTCCCTGATCTACGTATATTTTCTTTGATATTCTCTTGATGAAATAATAAGAAGAACATAATAAGAACTAAAGAATATCACAAGTAAATAATCAAGAACAAGAGGATCTTTCTGCCTTTTTTATTCTCTAACAAGCCTAGCTTCAACTTGAGGCTTATCTGAGGGTTTTCTCTATTGTTTAATGTTGATTTGGGGTGGCATCGGATGTGCTCTAAGTCTCAAATTTTTAGGAGAGGCTTAGACACATGTATTCTAAATAACCTAAAAAGTGTTTGGTGAAATTCCACTCGGATTGTATTCTATAGAAATAATTAATTATTTGAAAGGGACTCTAAGTCAAAACTTAGAAAAATAAAATAATTAAAGTGTATTAATAGAATATGAGTGAGAATGATCTAGAATAAATGGATCAAGTCAAAATTTAATCTTAGTCATTAATTAGAGATATAATCTAGGTCGTTGAATCATCAATGAGAAGATTATAAGGACTTGAAGGGTCATCTGGAAAATACATTCGTGGAGACACCGAGGATCTAGAGATCGAATTTTTTTGATGGAGCAAGTGCTCAGACGAAAATCAGATCTAAGTGATCCTTGGTTGCAATGAGGGGCAATATTTCCAGTTGGAAGATTTCCTGAGCCAGAGAGTACACAACAACAGAGAAAGAGAGAGCCACAGCTTCAACGCAGAGCCAATGACGCAATGCCTATGCAGTCACTACGCAAATCCAGAGGGAGAATCATTTTTCTTGCAGAAGAGATAACACAGAGCCAGTATCAAACCCCGGGGAGATTTTGCAGAGGCTCAGCTTCTAGCCAACAACGAGACCAACGCAAAGGCAGAAGGGTATCCGAGTTGTGATGCAGTCACTGCGTAGAGGCAGCGTAGGGCAATCTAGCCTTGGTGTAGATCAATGCCAGTTTCCCGTGGAGTGAGGTTTATCTCATGAGATATATTCTGTCAGTTTTGTTGTATGATTTGATAGTCTCGTCAATCATAGATTTGTACTCAGAATTTACTGCATAATAACATAAACCCTCATATCTGCTGCACCTGTTTTCCCGCATTGGGTTTTTCTGGGGACATTAGTCAAAAAACAATTATGTCGGATGGCTGTGTGATCTATGTGTGTTCATATTTGTTTCGGAACTGTATTTCTTCCACAGTTTAATTGTGTAGGTTGTAGTGAATGAATTTTGATATTTTCTTGTAGAACACAGTAAATAATTTGTTAAGTAAAATAACAAATAGAAGATTTTCCATCAGTTGCTACAGTAGGATTCTGTGTAGCATGAATTTTCACATGGTATCAGATCTTGTTTAAGATGAGTGCAGTTGAGACAAATAACAGATCGAGCAGATCCAGTGTTGAAGTAGCAGTTGGGGATCAAAGAGCTGTGTAAGCAGCAAATCAGTTTCCCAGTGAAGTGCGCAGTCCAAGCTAGGAAGGCCAAATCAGCAAGGAAAATCTCTCTCTGATGTGAGCTGATAGAGAGGTAAGATTTTTCCAAACTATTGTTTGTCCAAGGCAGGAGGGAGAAACACAACAGATCTATGCATATCAGTAGTTGGAGGGACACAGTTGACTACGCAGCAGTGATTGTTGGTGCGGAGCATTAGGAAGCGTAGTTGAAACACAAATTTGGGGATTTTCTGACCTCAATGAGTTTATGGCCCGAGAAACATAGATTCCCCATGCAGTAGCAGCAGTTTTGTGGCTTGCTCCACCAAGGATGTGTAAATCCAGTTGCGTAGAGGGTGATAGGCAGCAGATCGACAGTAGTCGGGTGAGATGGCCAGCAACAGATTGCGTGACCAGGACCGGTTGGAGGGTACCTCCAACTATGTAATTTGGTAGGCAAGGATCTCCTTCCTTCTAGATGAGCATGACCTCAAACACTTTATCGACAGTGCTCAGGCTGAACCGGTGGATGCAACACCATTACGGGCCTTCAAGAAGAATATGGCTAAAGCCAAGTGGTTGATCCTTGATGGAGTGAGGGATCGCATTTTTTCACACATCTCAGCCAAAGGAACAACTAAGGAGATGTGGGATGCATTGGCAACACTGTATGAGGGGTCTTCCAAGCAGCGGAAGATGTTTTTGGAGGATAAAATGCGAACCACCAGGATACAGAAGGGAGAGTGTATTGATCCATTTCTATCTAGAATTTAGGAAAATCAAGATCAGTTGGCAGTCGTAGGAGCAGCTCCTAAGGCCACAGAGATGGTCAGATTGGCCCTCAACTCAGTATCTGAGGATTACCAAGTTTTTGTCCAGAGCATCCTAGGCAGAGAAAACTTGTCAGACTGGGAGTCAATGTGGGCAACTCTTCAGCAAGGAGAGATGCGGAGAGACTTACTCAAGTGTCAACTTGAGGGTGACAGCAACAACGGTTCGAAGATCAAGAAGGAGGAGGAAGAGAATGTGGCCCTTGCATCAAAGGGTTAATAAGAGCAGTGCAGGAGGAAGAAGGATTTGTCAAAGATCAAATGTTTCAGGTATGGCGAGATGGGGCATTACGCCACACAGTGTCCTCTCAAGAAGAAGGATAAGGATGAGAAACATGATCCTCATGCCGAAGCATCGAAGATACAGGAGGAATTTGCG
>JAXQQM020068609.1:0-78286 GCA_034641835.2 Pinus albicaulis | reverse complement strand
AGATATTTAGTTCAGATTTACCCTTTACTTCAGACAGATGTTCGCCTCATCACAGATCTAATCACTCCATAAACAGATCTAGTAGATACAAATACATTTCAGATCTAGATATCCCGCTTCATCATTTCTTCATAGGTGCATCATAGATTCGTATTTATCTATCATTCAAGTGTAACCTTTCCATTCAGATCTACTTCAGAGAGAAGTATTCATTCAAGCTCAGACATCTTGCACCCTCACTCACATCGTTTGCACAATGAATTTCTTCTCTTTATATAGGTTTTCCCTTTTTCAATACCATGAGCCCCTTTTTCAATACCATGAGCCAAAACCACATTACATCCGATGGTATTCTTGGACGGGGTCATTTAGGCAGAACTTTACCCAATACAATGGGTCAATACCATGGTGGTTACCCCTGGTTTTTCACTTTTTGAGCGCTTTTACCCATACGCGACTTGGCACGTTCTTTCTCGCGTGCATACACGACTTCCCCTAGGCAAATCCGCGTATGCTTAGAAACATACTCTTTTCATCATATATTTAGCACATGCTGAATTTCTTTCTTCATTGCCTTCTATTCTCTCTATAGATACATCAGATTTTCATCATCAAGAACATATTCTATCACACAACTTCATCAAGTAAGTTGTCATCATCTTCATCAAATGGGTTGCCATTCAAGGACAACATTCAACATCATATTGCTAAAAAACATCATATCACATCATATTTACATCATTTACCAAGTTCATCAGGTCAAGACTAACTTCATCAGGTGGTTTGCCATCAAGGACAACTCATGTCAACAGTCTCATGTCTTCATCTTCATTTTCAGTGGGTTGCTAACAAGGACAACACTGCATCATATTCCCTCCAGTATGGCAACTCATGAAAGATCTCTTCCACCTTGAGCTCCTGCAAAGAAGGTGGGCTACATAGATGATTGTGTGGAGTTGAAATGTGCATCTCTTGTTGCTTCTCTCCCCCCTTATGATATATATGGGGCTACTGCTGATATATGGCCGAGATATAATGGTCTTCAAGAAATACCCAAGCCACCCCATCAAATCCAACACCCATGAGGTGTCTCCTCAAAGAACCCAAACCTCCCAAATGAGTCCTCTCACTTGAAGGCAAGTTATAAAGCATGGCAATCAAGTTCTGCCCCTGGTTCTTTCTGAAATGGGAAACTTGTATAATGTGAAGAATCTTCTTTTCATTGGGCCTCTTCACCTCTTGCGCCACTCCTCCAATGGTGCTTCCTACAATCAATGTTTTAGCAGCATAATATGGAAGCATAAACATATGAAAACAAGGAGGTAGAACATAGTCCCAAACATGGAACCAATGCAGGGCATTCTTTGCATGCTTAAATACATAGTGCAACAAGTTTTATTTCAGCCACTTTTTTGCTGCCACATCCATTTTACAAAAGGGAATTATTAAATCATAATTTGGTGCCAATGATGCATACCGAAAACCATGCGGCATTCCTCCACAATCCACAAATAGAATGGCCATCACAAACGCTACAAGTGGCCTCAAGTACATAACAATATAATATGCAAGATGGAAATACCCTTCTTGGTATGATATTCTACTCATGTAGATAAGGAAGTGTAAAATACAAAACAACATTCTGCCTCCTCCATCATGTACTTCGGTCATTGAGCTGAAATGGCTCTAGTGCAAATTCTCCCTTGCTACAGGTGAGTAGGGAAGTGGTTGTGCTGACCTTTCCTTCATCTTCCAGGCTTTGCATCTCTCCATATGCTGATATACATTCAATTGAATTCCCTCCCAAGTGAAATACTCCATTGAGCATAAAAATGCATGGAGGGAAAGTCCACAAATGCTGCATGTAGATCTTTCTCCTTGTGTTTGTGAACCCAAGACAAGAAGGTCAAAACATAGTAAGGGATACTCTCATCCACTACTTTCTCATGCCCATCTTCTACATGCTCCCATGGTGCATTACTTGTGAAGGGGTCTTGGGAACACTTCAGCAAGTAGTCCAAGCTCCTAAGTGACATCGTTGCTAGCCCTTGGAGTAATGCTATTGTCATCTCAAAGCTCAATTCTTTGACATAGATTGTGTCAAAGAATCTTCCAAAAATGCTATTGTAAATGTAGAGATCCTCCCAAGATGGAGGGGATTCTCTTTGCACTATTCTAGTGCCATTCATTACTCTTGCAGCATCATGCCAAGTGAGAGAGCAATTATGCCCTTGCTCTCTCCCAATCCTCCAAAGAAAAAAATGACTTTGCTGCCTCATCATACCTCCATCATATAACCTATGTGGTGAAAAAATAATGATCACATCACCATAATGCATCCACCCTCCTTTTGCCCCATGATGAAAGTATCCTACCAATCTCTCTTCCCCTTCTCATCCCATGGGAAAGGACATGTCATAGAGTGACCAAACTCTCTCAAGAGTAGCCAACGCATCATTGCCTCTTGCTTCCTGGTGTCATATACTTGCAAGAGGTTTACCAATATCTTTCCTCTCATCCACATCCACTCAACTCCATGTGGATGCCTCCTAGCTTGCTCCATCTTGGCATTACTCCAATGAGGTCTACCATCCTCCCATATCAGATCTTCCTTCTTGCATTTCATAAGAGGCTGAAATGCAACTCCTTGGAGATCTCCAAGAAAATATCTCTCACCAATGATTATCTTGGACCCATAAGGATCCAAAGGGGCTGAAAGAAAAGCCTCCTTGCTGCTAACTCTTGACAGCATTGTAACCCTCCTCCAGGGTGTTTTGGCTATCTCATGTGTCAACTCCCAGATGAACATGTGGTTCTGCATGAATTTTCTTGGAGAAAAGTTCACTCCAACCTCCAATAATTCACACTCCAACCTCAAGGGTTGTGTGTAACTCATCAGTGATACATGAGGTTGAGAGTTCAAATCTCCCTTGAACCCTTCAAGCTTGCACAGTGCAGTGAAATCCTGTTGCTTTATCTCAACAATATCATTTGATCCTGGGCCATATGCAAACAAATCTCCAACCCTTTCCATAAATGTTTCTGAAATGTTAAGACATGGAAACTTATGCATACCTTTGTGAGCCCTTGGGACATATTCTGTGGCTGCAAGAGGCCCTCTCTTCAATGTGTTGGCTGATCCAATTGCTGGTGTAGAAGGCTGCTCTCTCAAGGCCATGGCAGCACTCGTACTTTCTCCCTCCCATGGTGGTGTGGGTCTATTCTCCTCTGATCTTCCTCCATCAAAGGTTTTAATAATATTTTGATTAAATTCAAAAAAAGAAGTCACTCTTGTGTGGCTTAAGTGACTGTACCACCAAGCATTGGCTTCACCCTCTAGGTGTAGCACTGCAACTTCTGCTGCCTCCTCCTCTACCATTGGATGAAGTAGGAAGAATGCCTCAATCTTCCTTGACCAAGTTCTTGTTGTAGTTTACCCATAAAATTTAGACAATAGGAACCTATTTCCCTTGATCTCTCCTTTGCTGTAGGGTCTTCTCTCTTCTCTCAGTTGAAGAAACTAAGGAAAATCTAGGGTTTCTTTGATGGCCCTAGGGTGGCACTTGTATTCTGCCAAATATCCACTTAGTATTTCATGCTCTAAGTGGTCTCCTTGCTCTTCACCTCCTCTATAAGAACAAGAAGTGCATGCATCTTCTTCTGCTTCTCAAACATGGAAAATTTTAGGGGCTAATATTCATAGGCAGGCTAATTTTCCATGATTTTTCAAAAAAAAAGATTCGCCCATTTCCATTTTTTTGTAAAAATGATTTGCCCAAATTTTTCAATATAAAATTATTTTACCTTAAGAATAACCAATATTATATAGAGACTATATATAAAATCATTATAAATTTGTATAATTTTACAAACACATCAATAAAATTTTATAGTTCACATATTAGACACTAGTGAAATTCACCAACATTTTAAACTTCAAGATAATTTTCCATCCTTAAAATTATCCCTGTTCTCGAAACCTTCTAGAGGTCTCACTGTAATTCTCTCCTCCTTGAAACCCTCTTGGAGTTTCAATGCATTTCTCTTCTTCTTTCTTCTTGGATCTAAAAATGGATGAAAGTAAGCTCATCCTCTCCATCATTTTTTTCTCCTCCCCTTCTTATCTTCTGAGTGGATCTGAAATCCACAGGCTGAGCCAAGATGGCAGCTTCGATACCACTGTAATGTTCCTAACTAAGGAACAACTACACTATTGGGAATAACCTGAGTTATTACCAATGTGGAGCTTCAGCAAACCATGAGCATGGCAATGAATAGCAGCTCATTGGATGTTAAATAACATTGCACCAGCAGATGGAAGAACCTCGGCAAGATATTGGCCTATATTCTCTTTCCTGGTGGGGAAATGCAACAATACAGGGCATGAAACTGGAACTCTGCAATGAATAAGAAATATAACGGTCCTGTCATGATGAATAAGCTTAAAATATAAATAAGAGACACATAAACATGATTTTTATCTACAACAACAACTTGTACTTCGTTTCATGATCCAGAGAGTGGGGAAAAAGGGTATTTTATGCCCTAAAAAGGTTTTTTTCAGAAATGAGCATAAAAATAGGCAGGGGAAATGGATGGATATGATATCTTAGGTCATGAGGGACTTATGCTCTGAATTTCAGCTCAAACTAATGCTTCTATCTATGTTAAACATCTCCTCCTTTCCCAACCACTACACCAAAAGCTCGAACTATTAGTGAGGGCTGCATCCCAGGGTGTTAAGGGTGGGCCTAACCCCACCAGAGAATTTGAGGGCAGGGGCCCTTGCGCAACACCCCTCATTACACAGACCAGACACATGGCTGTGGGCCCTACCCACACATGGGATATTACAACCCACCACGCTCTGCGAGTCTCGACCTCGAGACCTCGGTTTTGATACCACGTAGATCCAACCACTACACCAAAAGCTCAAACTGTTAGTGAGGGCACCATCCCAGGGTGTTAAGGGTGGGCCTAACCCCACTGGAGCATCTGAGGGCGGGGGCCCTTGCGCAACACCCCTCATTACACAGACCCGAACACGTGGTTGTGGGCCCTACCCACACACGGGATATTACGTCATGTTTGAAGTTTGTAACCCCAGTTAGTGGGCTAAAACCCCATGGGGTTGTGGCATGGGTCATTAAAATTTAAATAATTGATAGTTTTTAAGCTCCTAAACTCCCTCCTACATTCATTTGTTGAAGCCCCTCTCAACCTAAGCATTTATATAAATTTTGATCCCCATACCCTCCTTATGTAGGGATTTCACTTCCTGAAACAGGTCATCGTGGAATTTTTGATCTAAAATTTTTTCTATAAAGGTTCAGAGGTTGCAATTTTTATGAGGTGAAGCTGAAATCCTAAAGAAGCACCTGTAAAAAATTTAGATCAATGTGTGTAATATTTTCGGAGATATGATCCGTGGAAGTTGGTGTTTGTGCAGGCTCCTGAACTTCATCTCAAAGAAGTTCCCTTGGGAAACTCGTCATAACTCTCTCTCTTTGAGTATCAGATTGGAATTCTGTAAAATTTTGGAGAGAGTACATAAACTATAGTTTTTTTGTATCAATTTTATAGTTGAATGAAGAAAAAATGACACATGGAATGTCGTACAAGTTAACTCTATTGAACCATTCCATAATTAGGTCATTGGGAGATATTGGGCATAACTCACTCTTGAAGAATAAAAATCGGGTCAGACCTATGTGATTGGAAAGAAGACTCAGAGAAATACTATAGAACCTAAAATCACATATTGGGGATCTGAAATAACAAAGATACACGAGATTCAATATCGAGCTCCTAGAAGGCAAGAAAAAGCTAGATCATGTGTTGTCAAGGGCTGCAAAGGACCAAACTTTCTAGGGTAGAAAAGAAAAGCAAGGTGCAGTAGAGGGTAGCATGAAAAGAGAAGAAATAAAGGTGCAGAACAACAATAAGAAGTTCATCACATGAAGACTTGAAGTGGGAAACACTGCATACTGTCACTATAAAGGTATCATTGTACTAAGTCATTGTAAATACATCATTGTAAAAATTGTACTAGTGTCTATTAGCCAAGAGTTGAAGAGGCAGTGTCAAGAGGTATAGAATAATCATTAAGTGGTTGTGTCATAGTTAGGGTTATGGTCTAGTGTGTCTTCTTCTTCTACATCATTCTATATCATTGTAAAGTGGACCATTTTCCCTGGTACAGGAGTCCATTCTTCTTTTATTCTTCTATAGGGTGGTAGGGTGGTTCTAGGTTGGTGCATGAAGTCACCAATAGGTTCAAGCCTGTGAAAAAATCAGGGTGGTAGGGTGGTGCTAGGGTGAGTTATAGCTCATTGGGTGTTGGGGCATCTGTTGAGTTGACCACTGAAGAATCTCAGGCATTGGAGTGTCCAGCCAGTGGGAGCTGGAGAAGAATGCTTTTTTAGATTCTATGAAGTTGGAAATTTATTTTCAATTGGATTTGAATAGTAAAGAATTATTAGACAAGCGTTTAGGTGGTTTTTGTCCCGGAGAGGGTTTCCACCTTAAAAAATTTGTGCATTTGTGTTCCTTTTGTTTACTTCTGTAATATCCCAAAATGGGAACTGTCACCAAGGCATGACCGGAAAACGCATTTTCTAGGAATGGCTGCTACTGAAATGAAAATAAAAACTTGGGTCCCTTATATTTGGGTATCTAAGTCCTAAATACAAGAGGGTTTCAAAAATAATTCCTTCTAGGTGGGTTAAATAGATCTCCCACACCTAGTTTCCTTGAAAAGATGCCCCAAAGAGGGACTGCAACAATATATTAACTAATTAATGGATATGCAGCATCAAATAATCTCATAGGAAATTTTAGAAACACATATCCATCAATCCAAGCTACAAAAACAAACTATACTTCAGTTTATGAGCCAAAAGTTGGGGAAAAGCAGCAATTTATGCCCTAAAAAGGTTAATTTAAAAAATAAGCATAAAAATAAGGGCACGTGACAGTGTTATCTCATATCTTAGGTCATAAGAGACTTACATATCAAATTTTAGCCCAAAAAAATGACTCTAGCTATGTTAAACAGTTCCACCACCCCCGATATAGCTTAAAAATGCCCAATCCCATGACTTGTGGTATGCAGAAATTTCTGAAGCACGGGAAGTGTAATTTTCTGAAGGTGATGGATGAAATATAGTATGGAATTCATTAAATAATATCTATAGCATGTTTTATACAATTTTCAATAGGTAAACATAAGAATTACATGAAGAAACCCTCAAGATTGAGGTGCTGCAACAACAAGATGGGACTGCAAAGCCTGACAACATTATTTTATTGATGCTACAACTGATATATATTACAAATCAGATATAGAGCAGATTTTTACACAAAAATATAGATCCAATATAGATTTGTGTACTAGATGGTCTCCTTAATACATTCCCTTTGGGGATCTGAGAAAATCATGAACATCAGTGAGTAGATCTGAGATCTAAGTTGCAGTCCTGCAGTAATATTCAGGAATTATACATTAAATAGAACGAGATTAAATCAGATCTGAAATTAACTTGTATTGGATGGCCAATCCATGGATCACCACAGTGCAAGGAAAACCCCTCAACACCAAAGATCACTCCTCCAAAACGTTGCCCAAAACCCCTGCAACTTCCCTCTTGCGGATAACGCAGTTATGGGAGAGAAACTATGTTGTTTTCTTTAGTACTGAATATTCTTGATGCCTAGATTTTAAAATGCAGCTCCAATGATCCAATACACTCTTCCAGGAGGTTAAAAGACACAATCACTGAGAAGAGGCACTAGATTTGCCTAGATCTGAATAGATCTAGCTTCCACTGCTGCAGCTTACAAAAACAATCAAACCCTCAATAGGATCTGAATTGTGGTTCGAAGATGAAGCTTGGCCCAAGCCTGATAGTGGACAAGATAGAACAAGTTTCCTCCAAGAGCTACTCAAGAAAGGAGGTGGGATTCCCGACCAGGAACACCCAAGTGCTAAACAACACTATTCTCAGCTAAATAGCTAGAGAATGAGGTTTGTCTAAACAGACAATACCTTCAGTAATATCAAATGATAAACCCCTCTCTTGGTGTCCTCATCCTTATTTTATAATGTGGGAGCCTTTCCAAACCCTAAACCACCTTTATGATTTAGCCTCATTCACATGAGTGACCTCCAAGATGAACTACATTGTGCCTTTAGAAGATACATTGCATGTAGATAGTGCTGTGGATTTGGTCCTATTGACCCAGTGAAGTGGCCCAACCTTGTTCACAGTCAAGAGTGTTTATGAAAGTAGCTTATATTTAGCTTGTTTCACATTGAGAATTGATTTATTTTGATCTTTAGGAGTC
Source organism: Pinus albicaulis (assembly GCA_034641835.2). Lineage (NCBI taxonomy): Eukaryota > Viridiplantae > Streptophyta > Pinopsida > Pinales > Pinaceae > Pinus > Pinus albicaulis. The sequence goes on along the minus strand of JAXQQM020068609.1, from coordinate 69,940 downwards.
ATTATTGGTCCTCCTTTACAATTTTATTCATAAGTATGAAAAACAAAACAAAATTGAATATTCCTATTAGCTTGGGCTAATTAGGAATATTACAGTCCCCCCCCCCCCTTCAAAATGTTGGTTTTCCTCAAGCAACTGCAAGGTAGAGAAAAATTTATCCCTCCCTCTTCTTCTGGCCTCATCAATGGATCCCACCATGGCTGAAAATGATAGGCAATGAATCTGTCCTCCAATGATTCCCTCCAACTGTATGATAACAAAGTATACATCATGAGAAAATGCAAGGTACAAGTGGTGATCTCCTTGTTGCTCACTGGCCTCCTCAAGGTAGGAGTGATGAAAACATGGGAATTCTTGTTCCCAATGAGTGACTCGCTCACCCATGCAATCATCCAAATGAAATGAGCCATTCTAGGTAGCTCATCAAAGAAAACTTCAACCCCGGATCTATTCAATGTGTTGGGGCTTAATGGAGAGTTTAGATTTGTCCATCCAAGTAGTTTCTCCCTCCATTTATGGTAATTTTTTGGAGGTTGCTGATATTGAGCTAAAATGTTATGGCCTCCAAGATTGGCCCAAGCTACCCCACAAAATGAATCAACCATGAAGTGCCTCCTCAAATAATGCATGTTCTCCCAGTGGCTCCTCCTACATGAAGGAAAGAGGTGTGATATGGAAATCATGGTATGCCCATTGTTTCTCCTAAAACATACATCATGTGAAAGAGGGATAAACATACTCCCAATGGGAATCTTCATCTTCAAGCCCACTCTCAAAACAAAGTTTCCCATGAGAAAAAACATATCAGCAATATATGGAAGCAAAATACAATGAAAACAAGTTTCCAAATGAGAACCAGAGAGTGAATCATAGTTCCACCCATGGAACCAGCGTAGTGCATCCTTTTCCTACATCAAAACAAACAATAACAAGTGATTTTCTAGCCACTTGTTTGCTGCCACAACCATTTTACCCGATAGCATCATGAAAGTACAGAGTGGTGTCAATGGTTCACACCAAAAATCATGTGGCTTCCCCCACAAACCACCAATGAGATAGCCAATCTCAGTGCTACAAAAGGTTACAAGTAGATCATTATACAATATGCAAGAAGGAAAAAATATTCTTGATACATCATGATACCCAGACAAGGAAAAGAAGTACAATACAAAATGTGAAATTATACCTCCCCCATCATGCACTTGAGATCTTGAGCTGAAATGGCTCAACTGGAATTTCTCCCTCACCTCCAGAGAGTAGGGAAGTGGCCATGACCTCCTATTCATTACCATCCGGGCTATGCGTCTATTCGTATGCTGAAATATTTCATGCTATATGCCCTCCCAAGTGAACTCCTCCACCAACTAGAAATATGCATCAAGGTGCATAGAAGAGAAGTCCCCATGTGCTGCATGTAGCAGCTTCTCCTTGAGACTAGAATATCTAGTCAAGAAGATCTTTCCATAGGAATAGATGACCACATCATCCACTATGTATCTATCATCTCCATCCAGGTCATCAAGAATCATGCATGCACCAAGATCCTTGGAGTACTCTACCAAAAGTCGAGACCTCCAAAAGGGATCAATCCTCCTAACAGACAGCGCTGGTTATCTAGCATATGAAGCTCTCCTCATGCTGCTACCTACTACTTTGACATCCCTCATGCCAAATTCATCCTCTAAACTCCTCACCTTCCTGGAATCGAAGAATGGTGAGCCAAGAGGAAAGATGTCTCTCACCAATTCTAGATCTGGTGGCCTCCCAGGTGAAATGCCTCCATGTAGTGAGACATCAAAATCTAAAGTGGACTGCATGTATGAGTGGACTGATTTTTCCCTCTCTTCTCCGCGCAGTGCAGTCTCCTTCCTTTGTGTATAATTATTTTGAAATATATAAGGGTGAATGCTCATAATCCCTTGATGCTGATCCTTCTCCTCTTCTTCCATGTGTGAGAATGCCTCATCCTCAATGAGAGACCCTTAATCTCGGTCATCCCTTGAAGAAAAGGACTCCATGTCTTGAAAAATAGAAGAGGCCTCTTCAAGAAATGGGGATCTTTCCCTTGGAAAGCTATCCTCCATGTTTTTATCCCCTTTAAAATTATGGAGTGGATTTGGTTCAATAGGTCTCTCCAACTCATGCAAAGTGTTTGAGTTTTTTCTTTTAACAAATGATGGTTCACAATGTTCTTTATCAAATCTCCTCATCAATCCTTTAGTGAACTCAACATAAGTTTCTACATTTGCATGAAAAAATGAAGTAGAATCATTAAACCACCAATCATGGGCCATAACTTTGAGGTGCAAAGCTGCTACTCTGATGGCTTCCTTCTCTAAAACTTGGTGTAGCTAAAAATAGGAATCTAGCTCTTCTACCCAAGCTTTTGTTGTGCACCCTTCTGATTCATCAAAGTGATATTGGAAAATTCTACCTCTCTTGCTTCTTTTGTGACTGTTGGATCTTGCCTCCTTGAGTTTTCAAAACCCTTAGAAGTCTAAGTGCTCTCTGAATCTCCATGATTGAGATTCATACCCCTGAAGATAGTCACTCAAGGTCTCCTCCCTTGGTGCATCTTCTTCCTCCATCCTTATTGCAGTCAATGTGGGAAATAGACTGCACTATGGATCTGCATGTGTCGCAGAATGCTCACACCCATCATGTGAATATCTAGGGCTTGTTTCGAACCCTTCTAGAAATATTCTACACTCCTCCACTTCCATCTCCTTTAGATCTTCTTTAATACCTTCCAAGGTTTGGAAAAGAAGCAGGGAGACCTCCTCTTCCGTCATTCCTCCTTTTCCTCTTTCTCTCAACAAGAAAGTAGGCATGTTAAAGCATTTTAGATCAGATTGTGTGGCTGAATGCTCACAAAAAACATAAGAAGTACTTGGGATTTCTTCACGAGAAGAACTCCTTTAGGGATTTTCATGTCTTCCCCTCCTCATTCCCCTGATTTCTTCCTTCAATTCATGCATGGCTTGAGAGAGTGTTAGGAAAAATCTTCTCTTTGTACTCTATGTAATATTTCTTCAGTCTTCTTCTTTATTCTTCTGATGGCTATATCTCACATTATGAGCCAGAGATCATGCTTTGATACCACTGTAATATCCCAAAATGGGAACTGTCAGCAAGGAAAGACTGGAAAATGCATTTTCAAGGAATGGATGCTACATAAATGAAAATAAGAACTTGGATCCTTTATATATGATTATTGAAGTCCTAAATCCAATAGGGTATCAAAATAAAATCCTTCTAGGTGGGTTAAACAAATCTCCCACACCTAGTTTCCTTGAAAATATGCTCCAAAGAGGGATTGCAGCAATATATAAAATCAGTAATGGATATGCAGCATCAAATAATCTCATTGGAAATTTTAGAAACACATAGCCATCAATCCAAGATACAACAGAAAACTATACTTCAGTTTATGAGCCAAAAGTTGGGGAAAAGCAGCAATTTATGCCCTAAAAAGGTTAATTTCATAAATGAGCATACAAATAAGGGAAAGTGACGGTTTTATCTCGTATATTAGGTCATAAGAGACTTACATATCAAATTTCAGCCCAAAAAAATGACTCTAGCTATGTTAAACAATTCTACCACCCCTGATATAGATTAAAAATGCCCAATCCCCATGACTTGTGGTATGCAGAAATTTCTGAAGCACAGGAAGCATGATTTTATCAAGGTGATGGATGAAATATATTATGGAATTCATTAAATCAGATCTATAGCATGTTTTATACAATTTTCAACAGGTAAATAGAAGAATTACATGAAGAAACCCTCAAGATTGAGGTGCTGCAACAACAAGATGGGACTACAAAGCCTGACAACGTTATTTTATTGATGCTACAACTGATTTATATTACACATCAGATATAGAGCATATATTTACACACAAATATATATCCAATACATATCTATGTACTAGATGGGCTCCCTAATACATTCCCCTTGGAGATCTAAGCAAATCATGAACATCAGTGAGTAGATCTGAGATCTAAGTTGTAGTCCTGTAGTAATATTTAGGAATTTTTCAGTAAATAGAACCAGATGCAAATAAAATCTGAAATGAACATGTATTGAATGGCCAATCCATAGATCACCACAGTACAAGGAATACCCCTCAACACCAGAGATCACTCCTCCAAAACGTTGCCCAAAACCCCTGCAACTTCCCTCTTTCAGATAATGTAGTTATGGGAGAGAAATTTCTATGTTTGCTTCAGTATTGAATAGGCCTGATTCCTAGATCTGAAAATGTAGCTCCAATGATCCAATACACTCTTCCAGGAGGTTCAAAGACACACTCACTGAGAAGAGGCACTAGATTTTCCTAGATCTGAAAGTATCTAGCTTCCACTGCTGTAGCTTACAAAAAAAATAAAACCCTCAACAAGATCTTAATTTTGGTTGGAAGATGAAGCTTGGCCCAAGCCTGATAGTGGACAAGATATAATAAGTCTCCTCCAAGAGCTACTCAAGAAAGGAGGTGTGATTCCCGACCAGGAACACCCAAGTGCTAAACAACACTAGTCTCAGCTAAACAACTAGAGAATGAGGTTTGTCTAAACAGAAAATACCTTCAGCAATATCAAATGATCAATCCCTCTCTTGGTGTCCTCATCCTTCTTTTATAATGTGGGAGCCTTACCAAACTCTAAACCACCTTGATGATTTAGCCTCATTCACATGAGTGACCTCCAACATGAACTACACTGTGCCTTTAGGATATACATTGCATGTAGACAACACTGTGGATTTGGTCCTGTTGACCCAGTCAAGTGGCCCAACCTTGTTCACACTTAAGAGTGTTTATGAAAGTAGCTCAGATTTAGCTTGTTTCACATTGAGCATTGATTTATTTTGATGTTTATGAGTTATTATTGGTCCTCCTTTACAATTTTATTCAGAAGTATGAAAAACAAAACAAAATTGAATATTCCTATTAGCTTGGGCTAATTAGGAATATTACAATTGCTATCATTTTACAAACACTGATAATAATTGAAGATTAACTAATGCTCTAATTGAAAGGAATATTGATTCACCCCCCCATCAGTATTTCCAACACATAATTCATGTTATCTTCCTAGTATAGCTTACTACTCCCAGATAAGTGCACATCCCCACTTTCTTCTTGTTAACCTCTATTTTCTACTGAATTCTTGTCTACTTATTATGTATTAACTACACAAACACCCCCCATGAAGTTATATGTTGTATGAGATTCATCGTTCACTCAGAGAATCCATAATCCACCTCTATAATTGTTGTGTATGTCATTAAAATCAATTAGAAAGTTAATGGCATATTAAATGCAGAACCCTACATTTAAAAACTTCCCAAGGAACTCCTCCTTAGACCTCTATATATGTGTCCACTCCTCTCTGCCTAGTCATTATGTTTACATTTCCAAAATATATACATGAATTACAATTCATAGTGACTTTTACAATTGGGGTAGAAAAAAGGGATGTCACGGACCCCACCCCCTTAGAGTAACACAATCCTTAGTGTTCTATACCTGAACACAACATTCAGTAGTGTTCTATTCCTAAACACATAATTCAACAACTAGCTTTATATTCATATTGCTTTTTGTATTGATTCGCATAGTTAAGAAAATTGGTTAGATACCCTCATCTAATAATCCATTTCTCAAGTGGCTTCATCTACTCCAATGTACTTAAATTTCACCTTGACTTGCTTGATTGATTTATTCTAGAGTGTGATCTACCTCCAATGTCCACCCATGTCATCCACTTTTATCAATGTGCCTTAAAAGAAAAATTCATCTTATTTCTTCCTAGAACACACCTAATGCATCTCTGATCCCAATGAGCATGCACACGATTTCCTTGAAAACCGTTTCACTTTCCAAATCCTGGAATTCCATTATCTTTTCCATCAATACCTTGGGTTATGCATTCCTTTTCCATGTAGTCACTCACCTTCCAAGTTCATTCATCTCTTCCTCTTCTTCATACGTCCCTCAAGTGATCCATCCCTTAGCAAGGCTTCCTTACACAAGAATAATTTTCTCAGCCAACGCATATTTCTTCCTTGATCGAATAACATAATACATGTGTCATGTCATACCTCATGGAGATCAGTGCATATCACAAGGTTCGAGTGTCACCACAATGGCCTAGTTCTCGAAGTCTTCTGCTCTAGTGTGCTACTGTCGTGCACACTCATATTATTGAGTTTATGTTTTTTTCCTTAAAATTATACTCGTATATTTGTTTTGAACATTTTAGTAGCTCTCCTACATCATAATTATATGATTCTTATGATATTCATTATAATAATTTTAAATTAAACCATACTTTCATGAACAAATTATTTATGAGGTCAAATTTAAATTGCAACTTAAATAGAGAAATTCTTCAAACTAGTCAATTGATACTAATCTCTATGGTTACTCTTTGCTTCTCATGACTTTGCAATCACTATGTGATGTATACACTCCATAGTTCCACATAATCTTTAGATTCTTCGTTGTTGAACAAGCTCTATGCAATACATTAATAACCAATACAAGAATTTAGATCACATCTCCACATGTTAGGCACTACAACAATCCAAAGCATGCCTCCACCTATTAAGCATTGATGAGTTAAATTATCCACTCAATCTCCAGCAAGTTGTATCTTTAAATATATCTCACTCAATTCTTCTCAGTTGAATTAAGCACTCAATCGAGGTCACAATACTCCATGTAGTCTTTTCATACATCTCCAAACTAGCTTCCTCATGCTCACATCCCATTGAGCATGGGAATATTTCTTCTCCCACTAGTTAGTCACCTATATAGGCCCAAGTAACGCCCATTCCAGGAATTATACTTATCCTAAGGCATTATTGTATTGGACCCCATTAGCTACTCACCTATCCAGGCCTAGGAAACCACCATTCAAGGAATTCTACCTATCCCAAGGCTTCACTGCATGGGCTATTCATTACATTCTTACATCCTATTATCCATCTAGCATGCTCTCATTCCAAATGCATGGAGTCTTACAACAAAGTACCCATCTGGCATGCTCCACTCCACTACTCACGTAGATTAATAGTCAAGGTATTGGTTATTGACTTGCTCCCATTAGATAATAAAGTGCCATAGGCTATAATTCCATCATGGTAATATTCTTCCTAAGCTTCACACTCCATTATTTCACAACATATATTTTTCCATTACATATACTCAAAAATTTCAACCCATAAATTTCAGTTACCCAAATTTGGTCCACCCAAAAGCCTAATCTCATAGACATGATATTTGTACCAATGTAATTGGTATCCCTTGTAGGTATTGTTGATATGTCATGGTGTCTTGGTGTCACACTCGATTCCAACACTTTTCCTACAACTTGACCTTTCAATCAACCAACACTTGTCAATGTTAACATATAAATACATACATATGTTTATGTGTGTGCAATATATTTATTGAAAAATGTCATAAGAACCTAAAGTGACTTCCAAATTATTTGGTCTGTAAACTACCATGGAAATTCCACTCGTCAGTTCGTCACAATAGATCTGAAAATATTATATTAAAATTTTCCAATTTTTACACTATTACAGTTTTATTGAACCTCTAGATCTGTAAATTTAATTGTAATTAGTGCATGAATGTGAATGGAAAATATGAAAAAAATTATAGAATGAAAAAATAATCTCACATACACATAGAAGACACAAGATATGCTTTGGGAGGTTAGGTCTCTTCACTCTCTTTCCCTGTCTAGAATGTAAGGCTTCATGTACAAAGAAGTAATTCCTATGGCTCGTGGGATACTACATTGGATAGATCCTCTTTATGTGCTTGAAATCCTATCTCTCATGAATATATTTTCTCTGATATGGAAAAAAATTATCTTGAAGGAATGGAATTCCCCTTCCTTCTAGTGGCATGGTTGTAACACAACGCGATATCCTACTAGTGGTTAAGTTTGAATACATAAACTATTAACTAGAGTTACAATATGGACTCTTCTAGAGTATTTTACATCAAAATCATGTGGCTATCCAATTTTCCATGAATAATGGGGGCTGACACGACATCCTCCCAAATTATAGGTGTGAAAATAGTAAGGTCAACTTTTGAGTGGCATAACTTTTGCATATAGACTCTGATTTCCATGCTTCCTATGTCGTTGAAAATATATATATGTGTGTAGACTAGCATGAAAAGGTGCAGCACTAAAGAGGAAAACTTTCCCTCCAAAAAACATTGTTTGATGCCTCAAAATGATCCCAAAAGGTTTCAAACCCATTTTTCTAAACTCAGTTCCGCCGGTAAAAAAGGTCCCATGAGATGATTCCTTTACGTTTTTCCACTCTAAATGCATTGAGATGGATGAAAAAGAATATAATGATCCATTTTTTATCATTATTACGCTCATAATAATTCTATCACTCCATATAAATTCAAATAAATTGAAATGATGTTTTCATTGCATTATACAAGTGCATCACATTTATTCAATTTTTTTCATAACACAATTAAACATTGATTTCAACAAACCGGTGAGTTGGTTTTTTGGTGATAGAACAATTGGAAAAAAAACATGTTGGAAATTCCTTGTGAATCCAAGTGATTGGAAGTTAAATCCCCCCCGAACATGTCTCGCCAGTCAAACTTAAAAATAAAAAATAAACCAACGAGTCAGAAATGAGAAATGCATATATTTCGAAATTCATTACCATTTTAGTTCTTCATTTCACTCAGTAAGCATTACAAACATTACTGCAAGGTTTCATACCAAAGGCTCCCTACCTTTACCAAATTAATTCTTGGAATCCATGCAAATCATGCATTAATTTGAAACAATAGTATTCAAATTTAGCTAAAGGAATTCTTACCCAATTCCTTTCATTTACCCTTTTTCTTTAGCTAGGCTTACTTGTAGCCTTATTTTCTTGGTTTTCATTACCAACACTTTCATTTGAATCCTTTTGAAGGGTCCAATTGGTTGAAAACATTTTTTTTTTGAAATACCCAATAATTCCTTAAAATGATCTCATCCTCACACATTAGTCATAAATTCATCAATTTAGTCATTCATATAATTTAATGAAAACCTCATAAATTTATCTTCATTTGCATTTGATTCTAGCATGTCCTCATCCATGCTGAGCATACACTATCAATTTCAAACCTTTATCATTTTCATTCATGTTTACAACAAATATGAGGAGCATAAGTATAGCATATTAATAATGATATTTATCAAAAATAGGCCATTCATTCCCACTTTCCCAATGGTGTTCCATACAACATGAAATCAATTAAATAACTTTACTATGCTACCAAAAACATAGTATGTGTTAGACTCCGTCTTGTCAGTCTGCTGCAATCTCCTTATTTGCAGTCATTAAAGAGTAACTTTAATTCTAGAGTTCAGGGTTTAGTCTTCAGAAGTAGGCCAGAGGAAGGTTCAGTAGGTGTTTATTTCAGGAATGTCATCAATGTGAAATTGATTCTTCTTCAAAACCCTGTTTTGAAGAAGAAATCATTAAATGTGTTTTTTAGAATATGTATCAAATTCTCTAGCTCTTCAAAAGGCAGCAGCTCAGCTCCTATCTCTGCAAAAGCACAAACAAAAGAAAACAAAACATCATCAGCAATCATGTCCATTTGTTTGATCTGGTCTAGAAGCTGTCTTATTACAGTTGTCATTTGGTTATACAGCTCTCCATACATTTGGTTGTTCAGATCTGGTTACTTAGTCAAGGAATCACTAGAATGAAAGGCATACTTTAATCTCTTGACAAGCATAGGCCTGCGGGTTTGTTGCCTAGCCTTCAGCAATGTATATAAGGAGGTGGATTCCTCTAGGCAATCGAATCTGATTTTACACCAACATTCGTGGCCCCATGCACAGTTTTGCAATGGAATTGGCTTTCCATTGGCACTATATGCTTTGAGGTCAATCTCCCTCTATGCAAATCTCTGCCAATTGATTATAGCAACACAGAAGGGCCAGTGCAGGGAAAGCTCAATGTTCATCTCGGATCCCACACCCATGATGATCTGGGATGGATCAAGACAGTTGATCAGTATTAGGTGGGTTCTAACAATTCAATTCAGGTGTGTAAGAGTATTACGTACTATGTTGAGTGCCACTGTTCATGATGTTCTATATTACATGAGTCCAATTTATTGCCAAGATATCATCGATTCGGTATCCAATCAATTGAACAGTTTGTATTTGAAATGTCTCAAAAGGAATCCGGGTTAGGATGGGAATGGTTTCTATTCCTATGAAAATGATACAAATTATTGACACTGCTACAAAAGGTTCGGCATCTTCATGTGGTTCAGTTTGTGGGTGCTGTCATACAAAATGTTCCTATGATGATCATTGCAGAGTATCTTCCAAACGGAGATTTGAACAGTTACCTCCAAAGAAAGAACGTTTACAACCTGCAAATGCAGTGAGAATTGCTCTTGAGATTGCAAAAGGAATGAATTATCTTCACGAATCCAAACCGGGAGAGCGACCCACTTGGAGGTCGAGCGACCCACCTGGGCGTAGAGCGACCCACTCGGGCGTTTTTCGCAGTGCAAAAATATAACCAGAGCGACCCACTTAAAAAAAAGCGACCCACTTAAAATCAGAACCCAGAAATTCATTTTTGCTCCCAGGCTTGGATTTTTCCTCGTGGAACAGAAGTGGCTCATTTTTCAATTGGATTTGTGATTGGTGGAAGCACAGATTGCAACGTTTGCTTTGTTGCAGAGTGGATGTTCATTTTAAATGACAAATTTAGTGCAAGGAAACAGTTTCTATAATGGTGACAATGGTGATGTGTTATCAGTTCTGTAGGTGTTTTCGTTGTCATATAATAGGCTACGTTGCAGCTGGAATGGGCGGAATACAAATCTCAACATGAATCAAACAAATTCCCAAATGGCATCGAAATTCTTAACCAACACAGAATCCGATATTTATATGGCGCTCTTGGTTGAAATGACTTCTTGAAAAATCAACGAAATGTCTACCACAGCAGTTATGGAATGTCGCAGATTGAATTTTAAAATTGCTGGACAGATTTTAAATCTTTCTATGAGCAGTTTTTGCCCAATAATATTCATCTTCTAGTTCATTCTGAGCAGCATGCATATAAGCCGCCATTGATAATTTCTTGCAATCTAGAAGCCGGCATATGTTTGGGGTTATTGAGTTGGATCCTAGGCAACTGCTAGAGGATGGAATACGCAAGGAACTCGGAAGGGAAATTGAGAACACATTAAATAATTGCATCATTTTCTCAGCTGTTCAAGTAGATGAAATCTCAGACAGTGGAGAAATAACGTTTGTACGCTTTGCATCAATCCTCGACTCGGCAGTTAATTTTGACAAGAAGGTAAAAGGATGGTATACTGGTTCTTATCTTCACAAGTAAGGTGTCAGGCATACAAACGAGCGCTATTCAAACGGAGCCAACACAGCAGAAGAATAGGATTAAATTTCCTATTTATAACTCCAGATTTCCTAATTCGAAAGGCCAACACATTTCCAGAACATTTGGGGGCAGAAATGCGCAAAGTGGCAGAGAAAAAGATGCAATTGCTTATGCTTATTTTTAGTAATGGGATTGACACCTATAATGCCACCTCTTCATCAGATTCAACAGATTCGAGTAGAAGGAGCGTTATTCCATCTTCAGAAGCGCTGATTGTTTCTTTTTAGTTTCATTTATTAATAATAATAAAACAAATCCCTTGTCTTGGGGTCAATTTGTTTTTCCCTTAGCAACATTTATTTAATGTATTGTAAGAACATTTGAGATAGAGAGAGAGTTCTGAGAGCTAGTGTAGGGAAGAACAGAGTGTTTCATTGTACAGTTTGACAGAGATTTTAATGGAGAGATATAGCTCTGTTTTCTGAGATTCCTGTGGCTTGAAATTTAGCAAATGTTTTTCCTTTTGTTTCAATATGTCATCGTTATGTTCACAGCTCATTAATCGCCATTTCAATATTGAATGTTTCTAAGTGAGAAAGGCAGAATTCAATTTATTTGCTCTGTCTTGAGGAAGTATTCATAGTTAATGTTTTCTTCTGTTCGACAAGGATCCATCTTCTATGCCCTTTTCGACTTCTCAGCAGTCTTGTCATTTCGTTTATCTCAATTTAATTTCTAAACTTCTTGCTTACCTTGCCTCAGGAAATAATCTGCATTTTTCATTTGATCTCTGCTCTCAATGTTTTTTGCCCCACACAGCCCAGAAACCCAAAATTCATTAAAATCCCTTTTCATATCTCTTTACTAGCCTAAGATCAGTTATGCTTTTGGTCATCTCAGCCCTTCTGAAAACCTTTTGCTGAGTTTGACCCGGAGAGAGCCCTCTCCTGTCCTCGTAGGGCTAGCTACGAGGCTAAGGTTGGTTTGATGTTGCCTCGAGCCTCGCCTCTTTCAGCCTGTGGCAGAATCGAGCGCTAACATAGTGGCGACCATACTGGGGAAGATGGTTTGTTGTTGATGTGACAGTCGACTTGTAGATTGTCTTGCCCCAGTGCAGGAAATCAAGTTGCAGATCTGATGCTGATGGTGGACAGCAGTCAGACACATATGAAGGCTGAAACATTCACCCGGCGACTCCAGCTCGATCCAGAGATTCCAGTGCCCGCTGATTCATTCATGCAATGGTAGGGTATGTGGGAAACCCTGCACGTTGTGAAGCTGTAAAAGATGTTAGAAATTGGTTAGCGGATTTTGAAATTAATGAATATTTTTTCAGTGGCTTGCTTCAATGTTTGAAATCCCCGAAATTTCCTCTTGAAGCTAAAACTGGTGTCTGTAAGTTAGTTGTTGAAAGAGTTGAGCAGGAAATTCAATATTTAAATGAGCAGATCCAGTCTTATGATTTCCAAGATCCCAAAAAGTTCTTGGAAGCTCTTCCTCCTTCAAAACAAGAAACAATAGAGTTGCCTACAGATGTTTGCATTGACAGTGTGCAGCTGGAGGTATGTGTTGCAGAGTTGGGGCAGCCAACAGAGTTTGGCTTTCGCGATCCTATTGCGATGTACATGGAAATGTTTTTCAGTTTGACTGATAGATCAAGCTGTCTTTTACATAGCCAGATTCATTATGTGCATGAAGGGCTGCCAGCAATTACATCCGTGTCCTGGTGGAAGCATTCTCAAGCGGCATCATTCTCAGGTTTACTTGAATGGTTAATCTGGCATTTCAGTATTACCTGATCTATTGTTTTTACAGCAGAGTAGGGTAGATTTTGTAAATAAATAAGCAGCCAAAAGGCAGCATTTCGTTCCAGTTTCATTGCAGTTTAGTTTGAGGTTTGCCAAGTCATTTTTTCAAATTATTTCAGTCAGTTTTCAGTTAATAAGTTGATCATGATTCCATAGCCCAATGAACGGAGGCACTGTCTGCTCTCCCAAAGCTCTGCGGTTCTTGGCACCTCCAAGAAGCGGCAGTTGCCATCCCCATTGGAGCCAATGTTAGACTCCGTCTTGTCAGTCTGCTGCAATCTCCTTATTTGCAGTCATTAAAGAGTAACTTTAATTCTAGAGTTCAGGGTTTAGTCTTCAGAAGTAGGCCAGAGGAAGGTTCAGTAGGTGTTTATTTCAGGAATGTCATCAATGTGAAATTGATTCTTCTTCAAAACCCCGTTTTGAAGAAGAAATCATTAAATGTGTTTTTTAGAATATGTATCAAATTCTCCAGCTCTTCAAAAGGCAGCAGCTCAGCTCCTATCTCTGCAAAAGCACAAACAAAAGAAAACAAAACATCATCAGCAATCATGTCCATTTGTTTGATCTGGTCTAGAAGCTGTCTTATTACAGTTGTCATTTGGTTGCTCAGATCTGGTTACTTAGTCAAGGAATCACTAGAATGAAAGGCATACTTTAATCTCTTGACAAGCATAGGCCTGCGGGTTTGTTGCCTAGCCTTCAGCAATGTATATAAGGAGGTGGATTCCTCTAGGCAATCGAATCTGATTTTACACCAACATTCGTGGCCCCATGCACAGTTTTGCAATGGAATTGGCTTGCCATTGGCACTATATGCTTTGAGCTCAATATCCCTCTATGCAAATCTCTGCCAATTGATTATAGCAACACAGAAGGGCCAGTGCAGGGAAAGCTCAATGTTCATCTTGGATCCCACACCCATGATGATCTGGGATGGCTCAAGACAGTTGATCAGTATTAGGTGGGTTCTAACAATTCAATTCAGGTGTGTAAGAGTATTACGTACTATGTTGAGTGCCACTGTTCATGATGTTCTATATTACATGAGTCCTATTTATTGCCAAGATATCATCGATTCGGTATCCAATCAATTGAACAGTTTGTATTTGAAATGTCTCAAAAGGAATCCGGGTTAGGATGGGAATGGTTTCTATTCCTATGAAAATGATACAAACTATTGACACTGCTACAAAAGGTTCGGCATCTTCATGTGGTTCAGTTCGTGGGTGCTGTCATACAAAATGTTCCTATGATGATCATTGAAGAGTATCTTCCAAACGGAGATTTGAACAGTTACCTCCAAAGAAAGAAACGTTTACAACCTGCAAATGCAGTGAGAATTGCTCTTGAGATTGCAAAAGGAATGAATTATCTTCACGAATCCAAACCGGGAGAGCGACCCACCTGGGCGTAGAGCGACCCACTCGGGTGTTTTTCGCAGTGCAAAAATATAACCAGAGCGACCCACTTGGAGGTCGAGCGACCCACTTAAAATGCGAACCCAGAAATTTATTTTTGCTCCCAGGCTTGGATTTTTCCTCGTGGAACAGAAGTGGCTCATTGTTCAATTGGATTTGTGATTGGTGGAAGCACAGATTGCAGCGTTTGCTTTGTTGCAGAGTGGATGTTCGTTTTAAATGACAAAGTTAGTGCAAGGAAACAGTTTCTATAATGGTGACAATGCTGATGTGTTATCAGTTCTGTAGGTGTTTTCGTTGTCATATAATAGGCTGCGTTGCAGCTGGAATGGGCAGAATACAAATCTCAACATGAATCAAACAAATTCCCAAATGGCATCGAAATTCTTAACCAACACAGAATCCGATATTTATATGGCGCTCTTGGTTGAAATGACTTCTTGAAAAATCAACGAAATGTCTACCACAGCAGTTATGGAATGTCGCAGATTGAATTTTAAAATTGCTGGACAGATTTTAAATCTTTCTATGAGCAGTTGTTGCCCAATAATATTCATCTTCTAGTTCATTCTGAGCAGCATGCATATAAGCCGCCATTGATAATTTCTTGCAATCTAGAAGCCGGCATATGTTTGGGGTTATTGAGTTGGATCCTAGGCAACTGCTAGAGGATGGAATACGCAAGGAACTCGGAAGGGAAATTGAGAGCACATTAAATAATTGCATCATTTTCTCAGCTGTTCAAGCAGATGAAATCTCAGACAGTGGAGAAATAACGTTTGTACGCTTTGCATCAATCCTCGACTCGGCAGTTAATTTTGACAAGAAGGTAAAAGGATGGTATACTGGTTCTTATCTTCACAAGTAAGGTGTCAGGCATACAAACGAGCGCTATTCAAACGGAGCCAACACAGCAGAAGAATAGGATTAAATTTCCTATTTATAACTCCAGATTTCCTAATTCGAAAGGCCAACACATTTCCAGAACATTTGGGGGCAGAAATGCGCAAAGTGGCAGAGAAAAAGATGCAATTGCTTATGCTTATTTTTAGTAATGGGATTGACACCTGTAATGCCACCTCTTCATCAGATTCAACAGATTCGAGTAGAAGGAGCGTTATTCCATCTTCAGAAGCGCTGATTGTTTCTTTTTAGTTTCATTTATTAATAATAATAAAACAAATCCCTTGTCTTGGGGTCAATTTGTTTTTCCCTTAGCAACATTTATTTAATGTATTGTAAGAACATTTGAGATAGAGAGAGAGTTCTGAGAGGTGCGTGAGAAGAAAATTAGAGTTTTATTGTACAGTCTTAGACAGAGATTTTAATGAAGAGATACAGCTCTGTTTTTTGAGATTCTTGTGGCTTGAAATTTAGCAAATGTTTATCCTTTTGTTTCATATGTCATCGTTATGTTCACAGTTCATTAATCGCCATTTCAATATTGAATGTTTCTAAGTGAGAAAGGCAGAATTCAATTTATTTGCTCTGTCTTGAGGAAGTATTCATAGTTAATGTTTTCTTCTGTTCGACAAGGATCCATCTTCTATGCCCTTGTCGACTTCTCAGCAATCTTGTCATTCCGTTTATCTCAATTTAATTGCTAAACTTCATGCTTACCTTGCCTCAGGAGATAATCTGCGTTCTTTATTTAATCTCTGCTCTTGCTGTCTTTGCCCCATGCAGCCCCGGAAACCCATCATTCATTAAAATCCCTTTTCATATCAGTTTACTAGCCTAAGATCAGTTATGCTTTTGGTCATCTCAGCCCTTCTGAAAACCTTTTGCTGAGATAGACCCGGAGAGAGCCCTCTCCTGTCCTCGTAGGGCTAGCTACGAGGCTAAGGTTGGTTTGATGTTGCCTCGAGTTTTTCCTTCTTCAGCCTGTGGCAGGATCGAGCGCTAACAATATGTACAAATTATATTCTCATACCATTCACACAATAATCAAATTTTTAAAGATTAATCACTTTTCTTACTAATATGATGTTTTTCAACTAATGACCTTTTGAACTGACTAGCATCCTCATACCTTTATTTCAATTTCTCCTCTTCCTTGCATTCAAAGAAGAAAAAATACACACACACTTATCAACCATAAACAATTTCAATAAAGGAAAGTTCCTTCTTATGATATTTTCATAGTTTTTGTGTCACTATCCATTTTTTTCATGTCGACCTAGCAAGGTCCACCTAGCTAGTCCATTATCTACTTATTCCCTCCACTACTATTTATCTTATTCATAGGGTTTAATCAGGGTCTTGACTTCTAGGTGGTTTTTATTTATCTCTTCTTCATGGGCTCCTTTTCTTTCCTTCCCCACACCCAACAAACCAACCAAGACCAAACCACAAGAGGCAAGAAGAAAGAATGAAAACATAGAATTACCACAATAAAAACACATGACAAAAAACATAAAGCAACATGGCCATGCTTAATGTCAATAAAAAAAGAACAGGAAAATCATAGCCAAAAGTAACAATAAAGACATGTAAAATTTCCCCTTTACACATCATTCATTAGCTCAAAACAGAATCAATCCCTTGAGTTTTTATTTTTAGTTTACCTATCACTAACATATGCACAAAAAAATGTTAGAGTCCTTTGCAAGGTTTATAACAACCTCAAAATTCCAACAAACCTTTAAATAGTTCAAGAAGAAAATTTGCAGTACTTTATAGAGCTTGAGGGGATGCTCCATCATCTATTTATGTGTTATAGATTTCTGGTTCATGTGCATATAATTCACATGAGCCATTCTTCCATTTTTTTGTCTATTAGGGAAATCTTTCTTCATATGTGCCTCTCCAGAGTGCCAACATGAAACTAGGATTTTTTTTCTCTCCAACCTTATAATGTTCCTTTCTAGCCTTGTCATCATGAAATTCCTCTATACCTTCAGAGGTCGATGCTTGTTGCAACAACTCTTGGATGTATGGAAAGTGTTTTAGAAACATTGTGTTCAACATTGTATGTTTTTTTTTTCTTTCTAATGAGCCTTTCATTCTCTACCTTGCATCTCTTCAGCTCATATTTCAAGCTCTTAAAGCTTTCTTCCCCATTATGGGAAATTTACCTTTATTTATCATAATGGACTTGTTCCATGCTATGTCACACCACAATATTGTCCATCCTTGTATTTCTTGTTGTAATTGGGTATTCTTATATGTTGTTTCAAACACATGGATATTAGCCATATCAATCATAAAAAAATTCGACTTATTACCTTGTCATGCCAATACTATGCATGTTGTATTATGTTGAGTCACATCTATAAAACCTATTTTAGAGCCATATTTTAAAATTAAATGGTTCACATAAAAATGTTTAAACCATATCATCACTAAGTTTATAATTAAAATTTCACCAAGACTAGCAGTCATGAAATCTGCAAACAAACATGTAAGTTAGAAGCAAACTAACATATCAAAATCTGCACATATCAACACATGCATGCAATACACAATCACCACTCAAACTTTACAATCAACACATATTTTTACACAACGAAAAGCATCCTTTAAATTTCATACTCTATATTATGGCTCCAAATTTTATTCCCAAAGGTCTAGCGTAGAACCTTTGCTTTCATTTTATTAGTTCTTGAGCCCATCTAATCCAAGCATTAAACCTGGGTTCTCTAATGTCACACGTTGTAATAGAAATCTAACTTATCCTCCTAGGCCCATTTAGTATGTGTTGAAAATGTAAACAATAGAATCCTAATTTAATTTTCCCTTGAATTAAATTAGGAGGAAATTGTATTTCCACATGAGAAGACAACAAGAATGTGTTAACTAAGTTAGTTTGATTTAGTTAGCTCAACTAATTTGAGTTGAGCATCTAACTTGACTCATGTAGAGTGGTTCATAAATTTTAGGAGCCTAGGTTGATTTGTAGTAATTTAATTCAGTTAAACTAAGCTGAATTCAATTAAAATAGTTCCAACTATTGGAGGAAATAGTGGGAGGTTTAATAGTGGGGTGTGTACTCAGTGATCAATCAGTTAACTAATAAATCCACCATAATTAACTCATGCATGCATGAAATATGAGTTACCCAGTTGATATTGGAGTTCAAGGGCAGTGTACCATAAATTTTATAATTATCCAAGTTGTATAGGTGGTGCATTTATCCGAATATGGGAAAACTTGTTAATGATATCCAAGCTCCCTCATAAATATTAAAAATGTGCTTCTTATGTGAATAGGATTCTTACTGAGCTTTTAGATTATCACAATAATTTATTTTTGGTGACTTTCAATGTGTAATTCCATGAATAAGTTGCAAACAGGAACTCATTAAACACGTGAAAATAAAATAAATCAAACAACAAGACACAAGCCATTTGATTAAGGAGTTCACCCTGCCTGGACTACATCTCCTTGAATCAACTCTAAGGCATGATTCATTGTTATTATGCTAAAAATTAAAAATTAAGTGTACATCAATGTGTTTAAATAAAATGGTAATTTTATCCTAAAAATAAAAAACTCCTGCAAAGTCCCTTTACCATACACTTACTGACCTATAGTCAAGCTTGAAACAATTAGCAACACATGGGGTATCTTACCAAGATCCCTTACTCAAATATGAAATATCATTAAATTTGTACTTCAATAATTATAAGTAGATCAACAATATTTTTCTCTAAAATACATAAAGATAAAATATGAGAAAAATGCTACAGCACTGTTGTTGCAAACATATGGAGGTTGGAAGATCCCTGCAACATCATCTCCATCCAAAAATCCTCCAAGAACTGGATCAATATCTGAAAGATCCATACAACCTCCTGGTTCAACCTGCAATTTGAACTTAAATATGTGCTCTAAAGAGAAAACAAAAGTTACCAATGGATTCATAGCATCCATAAACCCCTAAGTAGCCTCTTCTAGTTCTTCAATTGGTCTAAAGTTCTCTAGGCATGGCCTATACACCCTCCTATTTCAACTTGGAATTTGAACTTGAAGATGTACTATAAATAGAAAGTAGAGGTCACCAATGGATTCAGAGCATCCATAAACCCATGGGTAGCCTCTTCTAGTTCTTCAATTGGTCTACAGGTTCTCTACGCATGGCCTCCCCTAGTGGCCATGTTCATCTTTTATCTTCAAGTGGAGAAAACACCATCAAGAAGTGCTCCTCCACCTCTAAAAATTGTTCCAATGAGTAAAAAATGCCTAAAAATGGCTACCTAGCCTTGTTAGAGGATTAATCCATCTTGCGGACAAGACCGATCTCCCTAGTACTAAAAGTATCTAGCAACAAAAAACCAAATAGACTAATCTTTCTCTAAGCATATACGATCTATGAAAAGCTCTATAGAGGTGTTAAGGACTGACCGTTTGTCCAATGCTTGTTTGAAGTCGTTGTTTTCCTTCATGCGCTTGAAGGTGTTTTCCTCATAAACCTACAGCCACAAACAAGAAAAACATTACATAGCACCTGTATAGAAATCATCATAAATCATGCTTATCATAGTGATCAAGGAATCTATGAAATAAACCATCGATTGAAAGCTTATTGAGAAAAATGAGTATATTTGTATTAATTTCAAAAGAAGAAAGTCCTTACAACCTGAGCCTTGATGTTGCACAGGACTTTCCGAGGTCCGAAGCAGGAATCTCCTTTACTTTGATAAGCACTGCAATCCTCCAACCAAGACGAATAGAGGTATGTAATCTTTCCTTACAAAAGTCTTAATCAACTGAGTCTAAATCTCAACAACAATTAACTTCAAATATTCTAAAGATTCAACTCCCTTTGAGGCTACCCAATGCCTCTTTTTAAAGTAGAATAGAGGAGGTTTTCTATTCCAACTATGAAGGGAAAGAATCCTCCTTCAAAGGGATAAGCTCCTCACATCGAGGGGTTAGCTCCATAAGGTAAGCGATACATTCACCTCATAAGAGCAGTTCTATCACCGCAAGATATTTTCTGGAAGCTTCTAGAATTCACTTTTATTGAGCTTTTTGGAAATTACTTGCGCATTTTTTATCTTACAGGGGTCCGCACCTATAACAAAGATAAAATGCATTCAGGTACGCATGATAGCTGAACATTGGGTGAGGGACCGCAGGCAAGATAGCGAGAAAGTGCGATACCAAAGTTTAGGAGACTTTTAGGAACTTTTTCTCTAATTTTCAAGGCTTGACATGAGGAACTGATATGTTAGACATGCAAAGGGAGCAGTATGAGTAATAATGAGCTCATACACATAGCAGAATGTCAGGATGACAATTTCCAGTGTAACAGATTGCCCCCTAAAGTGCAAAGTCTGGAATAGATGATGTTGAAGTCTGTCATATATGAAGAGTGTAGTACTTTATCATTTCAAGGATCATCCTGTGGTCACCCCTAGTCGGAACTTGTAAAAACATTCAATGCAAAATATATATATATCATCGCTGAGGTAGGCATTCCCATACTCAGATCAAAACTAACTAAAGACTAATTCAAACTATTCTGATACAGGAATGATTTTGAGTACATCATAGTATGGACATGTATAGACACAGTATGGACGCAGCAATTTGTTTGAAAATAGTCTACTGTATAAATGATAAAAAAATTCCTCGCAGCCTGGATGGTAGAAACTAGATCCAGGGTCTTGATTTCCGAATCTCGAACTAGTACGATTCTATCCATGTGAATGAATGTGTTGAAGTCGAACATGGTAGAAACCACTTGATTACCAGTCAATGATGTAAAATATTAACAAGTGTGAGATTAACCACCAGTAATGTCAATGGCTCTCAAAGTACCCAGTACAATCCATGAAATGTGAATAAATGAGCTGAAGTCGAACATGTCACGGAATCATTCGATCGATGGTCAATGATGCAACCTATCGTCGAAAGCAAGAAACCTTCCATTGAGGCATGCATATTTCAAGGTACTGACGATTTATGGATCAACCTCCTAGATAATGAATTGTCGTCGACAGAAAGTGATATGTCATAGGAAATCCCACAACACGAAATCATAGATCAAGTTTTGAAAATATATCGGCAAGGACTGACTCAGGGATGGTCAAAAATGGATGACGGATATTTTGAAAATGAATGGTTTATTTGAACTGTCCTCTTGAACACATAACGACACTGCAGATGGCTTAGTAGTAGTTGACCCAAAGCTAATACCCAGAAACCAGATGAAGACTTTCAAATGAGGTTCGATTAACTGTTACGCAAAGTATTTCCCAACCCAGGTGATTGAAAGTGTCGTGTTCAAGAGTGGTTGACTGAATTTCCGAAAAATAAAAATACAACAAACACACCCATTTTTCTCTCTTTTCCCCCACCATTTCTGGCAAGTACCTCTTTATTTTTTGACAAGCTTGAGGAGGATAACATTTGCTTGTTTATAAGCTCATCCTTTGGATGAGTCCAAATTAGTTTAAGATTCAAACCCTAAGAAGGAGTGGTATGTTCCTGTTGAAAATTAAACAAGTCCTTTACTGTTAAATTTTAACGAGTCCAGTATAGGAGAAACTCGGTGTTTTTCAATTTTAGGGAGTCAAAAGAAAATCTTAAGAAAACTCCATGGGTGTACTTTTTCGTAAATTTAGTCTCTCGAGCCCGAAAAAGGATAAAATAATGTAGGAGAGAACTCTATTGACTGCAATTAGTCAACATATACCTTTTTTGTAAATAGCCCATTTCAGTCTGTAAAAGGGGTAAACTTATACTGAAGGGATGATCATTCATTTACTTTAACGAGTTTGAACGATCAAGTACTCGGCAATATTTTCATGTTTAGAGAGTCTGAAAAGGGCTTAAAAGAGAACTCCAATGTTTCTCTTTTTCGTAAAATTTTGAAAGAGTCCGAAAAAGTGATAAAAGTATACTCTTTGTTGAAAAATGATCAATTCTCCTGATAAATCCAATTTTTGCACAAAAACTTGAAACATTACACATACCTGTTTAAAATAAGTAAAAACACTTTCAAAATACCCTTTTTTAAAGTGAAAAATAAATAAATTAAAAATTCATCTATTCGAAAAAACTTATAAAAAGGACTTTTTCAATTTCATTTTTACCGTTCAAGTTTAGAGTGCAAAGTAGAAGCTTTTGGGTAAAAAAGTTCCTGTGAATATTCCGAAAGATCCGTCTGACGAAATCGAGAACCGTCAGTCCCAGGTAATCCACGACCTCTTAATCTTGCTTTTCATCCATTTAAAAATTATTTTTAGGCTTTAGTTTTCATTTTTTATGGGAAAAATATGTTTAAGAAATTACCCGCGGGGGTCTGCAGGCAGAACACACATGACCTGCGGACCCCGACATTTTTCTATGTAGAAAAATATCGTGGGTCCGCACTTTTAATATAGAACGTGTGTGTTCCTACACACTGTGTATGAAGGAAAAGTGCGGTCCCCGCACACTTGAATTTCAAAATCAAATTTTCCATTTCCCGCCCAAAAATTTTCAAATTAGATTGTTCTAACTTATCTTTTTATGCATTGTAGGATTAGAAAGATGTTGATTTGGAGAGAACGTGAGCATGAGGATGTGGATGACGCTGCGATGCTCCATTTACCCACAATGCAGGCTTTAAGAGCATGCGGTTTGTACAAATTTTGGGCCATTCAAGGCATGAGGGCACAGGTAGACCTCCTAACATGGCTGGTAAACAGGTGGAACGTACAGGACTAGTGTTTCATTATTGGCGGCCACCAGCTCGAAATTGAGTTGGAGGATATTTATTTTCTGACTGGTTTGTCCTAGAGGGGCGAACAACTTTCCTTGTTTGGGACTAGGTGAGGTGGCCAAATTGTTGCTAGTCTTCGACAAGAGTTTTGTAATGATGAAGCAGACACCAAGGAAAAATGGATTGATATAAAAACTATCATTCGTCCCGAGATGAAAGTGATTGCATTTACTATTACCAGACTGTGTGGGAGTGCCGCACTGCATGTGGCTACCAGTTCCCAAATGCGTATTGTTGTAGACTGTTTCCGAGGCACCATTTTCAACTAGTGCGAAGTTGTATTGGCCAATGTAAAAGGCCAACTGACTAGAGCGAAAAATGAAAAAATAAATAACTTTGGATACGGATCCATCGTGGTCACTTTTTCTCTAGAGCGGGTACCCATGCTAGCTCCGCAAAGTATTCCTATTGATGCTGGTTGACCTCGAGAACCTAGGATGGTTCGTTGGGTTGCATTGATGGCCCGTCACGGTATTGAGGGCGCTGAGATTGTTCGATTTTCTCCTTCATATTTTCATTGGCTGGACCACCAACTTTTTGTCATTGAGGACTTTCCGTATGCCGAGATATACTTCTGCGGTGACCTGGAGATGACTCTCCCAACCGGGGAATAGTGGGATGAATCAGGTAAAAACATTTTCAAGGAATTCTAAATTCTAATTTTTATTTTTTGATCGTCTTATCAATTAATAACCAAATTTTTTTTTATGAATGCAGATGTGGGTCCACGGCGACCAACCCATCTCCAGCCTTATGACAGAAGACAACCAGTTGCAGCCGCACCAGCCCCAGTAGGCCAATCATCGAAATTTTTTTCTGATTTAGAGCATCATCTAGAGCGTCTGACTCTAGATATTCCAGAGATGGACATAGATGAAATCCCACTCAGATTGCAGAGATACATGATTGGTGTTCCAGGACCTTTTAGAAGGTTCCTGTGTAGGGTGGCTCGGGCAGTGGTTTCTTATCGTGATCACCATCAGTGATGGGATGATCGTGTTGTAGACTCATATTTTGGACTTTTTTTGTTACCATTTTTCCGATCATAAGGTGTTTCCAACCTATGATCGAAGACGATGTATATTTTTTGAAAAAATTCTATGCTATGATATATCACTATTTACCGGCTATCTGTATACATAATATGGATGTTATTTGTTTTACTACTTTGATCATTGCAAATGTCGATTTATCATACTAGAAGCAACTGCGTCTGCTAATGTATTTAAATGTCTTGGAATATGTTGATATTCTATGTAATCGAATTCACGTTCCAAGAGACGAACTCTTAAAAATAACCGTAATAACACTGGATTTCTAATGGCATAAACTCGGTTCAATTGTAATACAACAAGTTCAGAATCCAACATAACAATCAAACTCCGAATTCCAAATGATATGGATTCAGATAATAACTCAATCACTGCACTATACTCAGCAATTTTATTCGTTGTTTGACCAAGGCTTACCCCATGCATGGATACTAACTCATCAGAGGGTGAATAAATAACCCAAGCTGCGGAAGAAATGTTCTGTGTACTACGACAAGCACCATCAGCAAAACCAATGTAGGTTTGAAGAGATGTCGGCATCTGCAATATCAAGAGTAAAAACTCAGATAAGAAGGAACAGTGATAAAAAACACGCTTCTAAACTAAGCACGCTTTTCTAATCTAAAAAACACCAGCAGTAAAGAAATATAATCTAATAAAAAATCTCCATACCAAGTTAAGCATAGTATCGCTTCAGATAAAGTCCATTTCTGGGTTTATCTAAAGGGACACCGTCAAAATCTATCAGCTCATAGGCCCCTTTAGCTAGCTTTCTCTTGACAATAAAAGGGCCATGCCACATGGGCACGAATTTCCCAGCTCCTAGCTTATCGTTGGCTTGATCATAAACTAAGACTAGGTCTCCTTCTGAAAAATTCCAAGGAGTAACACTTCTGTTGTACTGAGCTTTTATTCGTTTAACATGAGCCTCATTTTCTATTACAACATTTCGTCGATTCTCATCTAGCTGAGCTAAGTACAGGAAACGTTTCTCCTCCTCAGACATAGCTGGGAGTAATTCTATGGCTAATTTTAGTGATGGAATTTCGCTTTCAATCGGCAACACAACTTCCAAACCGTAAACGAGTTGAAAGGGAGTGAAACCAGTTGATGTTTTTACTGAGGTTCGATATGCCCAAAGTGCTGAAAATAACATGGAATGCCAATTCGTTTTTTGAATACCAATAATTCGTCTAATCATGGTGACCAAAACTTTATTTATGGCTTCAACCAGACCATTGGCTTGTGGATAATACGGAGTGGAACTATCGTGACGCAGGCCAAGTTGATTTGTCATTTCAGTCATCATGACATTGCGAAAATGACTTCCATGATTTGTAATAATGGCTTGAGGAACACCGAACCTAGCAATTATGTGATTAAATACGAAAGTTGTAGCAGTCTTGCCGTCAGCCGAAAATGTAGGCATCGCCTCGGCCCACTTAGTAAAATAATCTACGGCTAAGATAATATATGCATGCCCCCCAGCTGAGTGAGGGTTACATGTAATAAAATCGATACCCCATTTCATGAAAGGACAAACAACAATTATGGGATGAAGAGGAGCGGGTGGCGCGCACATATTACGATCAAAAAGTTGACAATTGTGGCATTTCCGGACTGCATGAATACAATCTTTGAATAACGATGGCCAGAAATAACCAGCGCGCAAGATCTTTTGGGCTGTGGCATACCCAGAAATATGACCACCACATGCTCCAGAATGACAATCATTTAATGCCTTTTCAGCTTCTTCATGAACAAGACAACGTCTGAAAACAGAATCCGCTCCACGACAATAGAGTGTTTCACCAATGATATTATACTATTGGGATTGGAAGCGTATTTTCCATCGCTGAGATTGTGATATTTCAGGCCGAAAAGATTGGGTTTGTAGATAAACAATAATATCTCCATACCATGGTTCTAGCGTACTGATAAGAAACAGAGATTCGTCTGCAATGGGCTCTTCTGCCACAGTTTCAGTATCAGTAGAGGGAAAATCACACATCAGTTCCGCAAATACCAAAGATTTCTTTGCCTTGGATTTCTCAAAATCCAAGTCAAATTCCTGTAGGATAACTATCCATTTGGAATACTTGCCCCCTAGCAATTGTTTGGTTAAAATATACATCATAGGATTGCAATAAGAAATTACCGTGGTTTTACGTAACAAGATGTAGTGCCTAAATCTCTGGATAACTTGGACAGCTGCCAATGCCAATTTCTCCACATGTGTGTATTTGATCTCGGTCGGATGTAGATTCCGACTAAGATAGTAAATCACATGCTCAGTGTGAGGTTCATCTTCCTGAACTAACACCATCCCAATGGTGGAATGAGAAGCAGCGAGATACAAAATGTAATCCTGGTTGTAGTTGGGAGGATGCAATAATAGTGCATGGGTCAACGCGTGTTTAAGTGCATCGAAAGATCGATCAGCGATCTCATCCCAAAGGAACGCAATGTTCTGTTTCAGCAACCGGGTGAAACCTTTTGTAAGCTCAACATAGTTAGGAATGAACCGACGTAAAAAGTTTTCTTTCCCCTGCAAACTTTGGAGTTGGCGT
Source organism: Pinus albicaulis (assembly GCA_034641835.2). NCBI lineage: Eukaryota > Viridiplantae > Streptophyta > Pinopsida > Pinales > Pinaceae > Pinus > Pinus albicaulis. The sequence goes on along the minus strand of JAXQQM020068609.1, from coordinate 42,946 downwards.
AAAGTCGAAGGAGGAGGTAATTTGACAATAGCTTCGACCTTCGACGGATCGACGTGAATGCCTGATTTCGAAACAACAAATCCCAGCAAATGACCCAACTCTACACAAAAAAAACATTTGTGTGGATTCAGCCTAATCTTATAATGCCGACATCTCATAAAGATAGCTCGTAAATGAGTGAGATGGTCGGCCCTGCGTGATGAATGAGCAGGTAAATCATCAAGATATGGCTGCACAATATGCTTAATGTCATGAAACGCATAAGACATTTCCCTTTGAAAAGTTGCTCCAGCGTTCTTCAATCCAAAGGGTAGTTTTCGATAAGAAAATGTCCCCCATGGAAAAATAAAAGCCATTTTTGGCTGATCAACAGGGAGTATGTTTATTTGATTATACCCCGAAAAGCCATCCATAAAGGAAAACATTTCGCTACCGGCACAATCATCGATTATTTGATCGATATAGGGAGTTGGATAATTGTCTTTGGGATAAGCTTAATTAATATCCCTATAATCGATACATACTCACATCGTTCCTTGTTTTTCAGCCACAGGAACAATATTTGATACCCAATCCGTTAAGGGAATTGGATAAATAAAACTTGCACGCAATAATTTTTTAAATTATGCTTTGATAGTAGCAGCTTTTCTAGGATGTATTTGACGTAAACATTGACGAATAGGTTTGACATCCGGGTAAGTCTTGATTTCATGTATGACGATTGACGGATTAATTCTTGGCATTTCTTCATAAGACCAAGAAAACACGTCATAGAATTCTTGAAATAGGGCTTTATAAGCTTTAATTTCATCTTCAATACAGCAAGCACCTATATGAATGTTTTCAATTATTCCTGGTTTTACTGAAATATCAATTGGAACCGTTCGAGAAATATTTTCCAAATTTAATTCAGAATCAGGATTTTGCAATGTATTCTGGGGTTCTTTGACATATTCAACAGTAAAAATTGAAGAGAAATCATCTTCAAAATGATCTGGTTTAGGTAAAAATGAAGATCGGTGATGCAGATATTCCCATGATAAATCATCAACAGACAAAAATTCACGAATTTTCTCATCAGTATGAACAAAATCCGGAAATGTTGTTGTGGCTGAACTGGATATAGAAAGTGATTCCTCAGGGATCCCATTCATTGGATCAATTTCAGTTGAAGAGGTGTCAGAAAGTGACTGTACGGCCTGGTATGCAAGTTCAAATGGACTCAAAGGCATCATGCCATCAATTGAATCTAACTCGGAATCAGAAGGTATGATCCAAGGATCATCAAACATAATAGTATTTGACGAAATCATGTGAATAGTTGCAACAGCAGGCGATACATTAGGAGAAGGAAAAGAAAAAGTTCCCAATAAACCAGAATCTTTAACTAGTCCTACTCCAACATCCTTATAAGGGATAGTCGCTTTACCAACGTGCTGGATTGTTTCTGTAGAGGTTGGGTCGGAAGAGAAATAAGTTAACTGATCTATTGTGACGATCTTTCCTTGATATGGAAATTTTGAGTCGAAAGACTGAAGAAACAATAGCAGTCATCACATAAGACCAACTGCGACCCAGAAGAAGGTTGTAATCTAGAGGGGCATCAATCACTTCCACATCTAGATTTACGGTTTTACCTTCGACCCCTATGGGTTAATCCTGTAAAATACCAAAAGGGTGGAAACCTAGACCATCAAAAGCCTTAATAATCGTCGGAGATTGGTTAAGTGTAGGAGAACCAAGCGATTTCCAACACTAAATCGACATAATACACGTTGAAGCTCCCTCATCAATCACAGTCCTATAGATCGGTCTGTTTTTTACTAACACTGGTATCTGGAAAGCCATTTGATGAGGTAGATGAGGTGTACTATTTTCTAAATCGAAGATTAAAAGATTAGAATCCTGAACATCTACAGCTCCTATAGCAGACAAAAGAAATTTACGTTGTGCTGGGCATGATTGCAGCACTTCCAAAGCCGACATTGCTAAAGGGGAAATAGCTAAGTCTTCAACAATGTTGTAACTCTGAGCAGCTCTCACATGTGGATTGAAAGCTGATTTACGAAGAACACCTTTAGCAGGCAGTTTGATTATTAAGTCTGGATTTTGTTTGTCGATCTGTAGTGGACCAGAAACAGGAGGAGGTTTAGTTGATGCATTTGCATTAGAAGATTCTACTTCTTTCCCATCAACAGGACTCTTAGTACCGTAATCTTGCGATCACGTCGCAATCCTTACATGAGACATCATCAAAATAGGTTCTTCTGAAGCAGTCAAAGTTGAACCAACCATTTCTCTATCTTTAGTCAGAAAAGGATCTTTCAAGACAGCAGGTTGTTGTGAACCTTTAACAAATTTTGCAACCTCTGCCCGATGTGGACATTCCTTAGTGAAGTGATCCTCGTCACAAATGTAACAAGGGTAACAAGGTTTGCGCTTTTCGTCATTAGATTCATTTTTATCAATTTTCTCTTTCGAATTTTTCTTGTTTTTACTCTTCCCTTTCTTTTTACCACCAGATTTAGATTTAGCCGTAGATGTCTCTACGACATGAATGTCGACAGAAATTTCAAGGGAAGATTCTCCTTTCGGGGAATCTAGTAAAGCTATAATAGGAGAAGAATTATTTGAATATTTCTTCTTACTTTTCGTATTGACTGTACCAATCATGCCATCAACAGCATGAGACCCTGAAGGAGCAGCAGCTATCTGGCCTTGTTTCGAAAGGTTGAGGATTTTTTCGTGTAAAGTACCAGACTGCGTGTAAACGAGGTCAAGGTACTGAGCTTGAGCAATCACTTTCTCCTCAGTAACAACACCGGCCTTAGCTACATCTTCAGTGATCTTGGGCAACAATGATTTAACAAACCATTCTGCCAAAATTTGATCCGGAATATAAACTTTCACCAAACGCCTTCTATGTCACCATTCATGAATATGATAAGAAATATACGTAGACGTAGATTGCTTAAGTGAATTTAATAATTCTATGCCATTGTCATATCTGACAGGCAACTGAAAATGAGTCAAGAAGGCAGTTTCTAATTGACTGAAATTATGAAACGAGCCTCATTGTAACTCAATGTACCATTTGGCTGCGAGACCAATAAGATTTCTTTGGAAAAGACGTAAGCGAATCGAATCATCAATAATTGAATTAGACGCACACCAGAGGTGATAAGTCATGACATGATTTGATCGATCCTCTCCTGACTTACCTTCAAGCATCGGTATATCACTGGGCAACTTATGTGGCATTAGCATCCAGTGCGGATAATAGAAAATTAGATCATTCGTAAGACGCATAAAATTAGGTAAATCCAAAGTTGCAATAAATGGTAACTGATGGTTAGGGTCACGAAAACCTTGAGTAGCTAAAGCAGTTCCAAGAGGTGGATATCCAGGATAACTGGGAATTGGATTTGCATTAGGAATTGTGTAACCTCTTGGAAAACCAAGATTAACTGGACCAAACTGGGGTTGTTGAGGCTGCTGATAAGTGTAGCTAGGGTATGGTTGATACTGATAATTTGGATTTTGTGAACCGGGGCCGAATTGAGGATATACCTGGTACGGTTGATACGTGAATTGTGGTTGACTTGTGACAATTGTACTCATACCGGCTTGTCCTCCAGGCATCTGAACCGAAGTCTGGACGGAAGGCCCTGACTGGGGTATAGAGACTTGAGGGATTTTCCTAGATACAGGGATAGCCAAACTCGGAGTTACAGATACTCCAGAAATAGGTGTTATAGGTTGGACAGACGCAGTAGCAGTAGCAGCAGTTTGATGCGGAATCTGAGGTGTACTAGGCACAGACTGCTGAACAGAACTAGGTGCAGGAGTTTGAATTGTAGGCTGGACAGGTTGCTGGGTTGGACCAGAAACCAAAGGCTTTCCAGGTTGAAAAGGTAACTGCACATTAGGCTACATAGGTTATTGATATTGGGATGGATCCCACACCATATTCATTCTGGGGTATTGTCCCGCAGAAGGTTGAACATAAGGACCATAACCTGGTTGAACGTAGGGTTGATAAATAAGTGGTAAATTTCCGTCTCCTTGAAAAGATGACTGACCAGAAGGTTGTTGGTAACCTTGAATTGGGTACTGACCTTGAGGTTGATAACCCTGAGGCGCGTACTGAAGCTGGGGTTGATAAGGACCCTGAGGAGCATATTGAGCTTGGGGTTGACCCTGGGTGTGTACTGTCCTGAAGGTTGATAACCCTGAGGTATGTACTGCCCTTGGGGTTGTCCCCCAAAATAATATGATTCCACAGTTTGTCCTAGGAAAAAGCTACCTTGAGGTTGACCCCCAGGTGGTAACTGAATTTCTGAAGGTTGCCCCCCAGGTGGTAACTAACTACCTTGAGTTTGCCCCCCAGGCGGTAACTGACTTCCTTGAGATTTCCCTCCAAGCGGTACCTGACTGCCTTGAGGTTGAGGATTCGGAATATTACCAGACATCATAAAAATTTTCCCTTCGTTCGACGTTTTAGTTTTAATTCCACTTAAACCAGATGATAACACACTTTCAATCAGTTGAGGCGCTGCCCCCGAGAAAGTACTAGACAGAGCCTGATATCCCGAAGGAACAGAAGGACCACCATGTAAAAATGATTCCGGTGTCTAGGAAAACATGGATGAATCTCCTGCCATAATTGATGACAGATAATAACCTCTGGGTGTTGGATGAAATGGAACTCGAGGTGGAGAAAAAGCAAGACCCAGATTCTCTAAAAAAAAAATTAAGGATAAGTACCAAGCAGTAATTTGAATAGGGCTGTAGAAAATTGATTCACGCTCCCTAAGATTTAACGACTGAGGGGAATTGGGAAGAGATAACTCTTCGTCTAGATTAGTAAGTTATTCAATAGAAATTAGTCCAGATGGAAGATTGTCAGTGAAAATATTTCTTACCCTAGGTGAACCAAGATCGCTGGAAGTTGGTGAAATAAATCCCGAAGATGTTTCCAAAACAGAAGGTTCAGTTTCAGGTTCGTTAGCCCATTCATTGGCAGGAGAAATACTACCAGTAACTTCAGAAACTGAAATAAGCTCTTGAATGTGTTTTTTTATGGGTGTTTGATAATCAGGATGAACCACTATGGATGAAGTTCCAACTTTTGTTGATTTAATCCTACTGCTACTAGACGATACCAGAGCGCGAAGCCGTTCAAGCTAACTTGTTGAATATTCAGGGGGTTTCCCTTGTAGTCTCCGGGATTGTCTTGACAATTCTGCCACGATTAAATATTTTAATAATCACATGCAAACAAAGAAAATTTTAATGAAAACACCTAAAGTCTCTAAAAAACAAACAACTGAATCACACGCTTAAAAATATAGGAGTTCAAACCACACACAAATAGTAGATCCCCGTACTAAAAACGCTAGTTGGTGATGAAATCCAACTTAGTAGAAATTTAATACAGAAAGGGCGATTGGAACAGTTACCCCGACAACCTGCTTAATGAAACAGCCTGGTACAAGTTTCCTCACAAAACCATCTCGTGTGAAGAGAACCCCCCAGAGAGTCCAAGTGAGTCTAGTCGATGTCTGCTCCAGGTACAGTGAGATCTTTCCTTCACCGTCACCTTAGGAAATAATCTTAAGATAATGGACACTAAGGTTACCAACAATAACAAATATAACTGGGGGAACATTCTATGATCTGATCTCACGCGCAAGGGCAGAGTAGCAAGCTCAATCCCCTTGAAGGCTCCTCGACATGGTTAATCCAAGGTTTTTCGACAAGTGACCCCAGGCTCCTCGAAAATGGTTAATCCGAGGTTTACCGTTTGTAATACGCGCAAAATCTTCTATCTTCCCCAATGAGACAGAATTGATTGTCTCAAAGGTTCGGACATGATCTCGTGATTGAATTCTTTAAGAGAAGCTTCCCAGATTATACAAATTACGATTGGGTTTATTTCCTACTGCAATATTTGTCTACTTGTTTGTTTTACTACCCTGGAGAGTTAATTACTCCCTACTCCAAGATACTAGCCTAAGCTATGTTGGTGATAAGAGCCCTAGAAAATAAAAAGATTGCTAGATGAATTTTAATTAAGCGTTACTTTTAAGAGTTGTTTCTTAATTCAATGGGTGCGAAAGTGAAACTTTGATGGTGTGAAAACTTGACTTCCAAAAAACACTAAAAATGAACCTAAAAAATGATAATCAGATCGTTTCCTTTCAATGAAGTTCTAATTAAGGAAAAGTTAGATAATGCAATTCTTTTAATGAACAATTCCTTCTTTAAACATTAAGAGCAATTGAAAGAAAATAATTTTGTCTTTTCGGCAATAACTCAAAATGGAACAAAATTTATCAAAGCTTATAAGAAAATTCTTTCACTTTCAAAAACTTGAAGCTAGAAAACAAGTTTTCTTCAAAAGAGATCTACAAAATTCTATGAAAAACACTTAAAACTATCAAACTAATTCTGAGACCTACAAGTTTTAATAATCTAATTGAATTAAAGCTTTAAGAAAAAAAAAATTTGAAGAAGGTTTTACTTAGCTATTCAGCAAGCTAAGGATCTATTCATTCAGAATAACAAACAACTAAAAAACATTCAACTATGCTTTTATAAAAAATGAAATTCAAAAACCAATAACAAAGTTTCTTTTCGAAGGTTTGCAAAGAAACAAGTAACTCTATTTCTTAATAGAGGATGACTTCACAATCAGGCCAGATTCAGCAAAAGACAAAAGACCAATGTAATCTTAGGTATTTTAAACAGTTAATGTTTCGAATCGATACAAATACCAAGTGAAAGACAATCCAAAACGCAAAACTTCTATAAAATCATCAAAACACCAATACTGCTAAGACTCATTCACAGAAAGCTTTTTACAAAAACAATCATCAATCTGGGCAAAAACCAAAAACTCTAAATTACAATAAAGATAAACTACAAAAATAAATCCAAAGGTTTTTCAAAATTTCAACAAGGTCCGCAGGCTTGCAGAAGTAACAGGTGTGGTACCGCACTGTTTACTACAGCAAAAATGCGAAACTGCCCGCACTGTGCAAAGAAGGCAAAGTGCAGTCCCAGGAAAAATTAGAGAAAAAAATAAAAGATCTCAAAATTTTCAAAAACAGAGAAAACCTAAGCTACCCATGTAGATGTGTATCAATCAAAAACTAGGAAAAACGTTTCCTCAAATCAAAATAAAAGAGAACCAAAAACAACAAGTTCTTTCCCCAGTGGAGTCGCCAATTTGTTGGAGGATTAATTCGTCTTGCGGAAAAGACCGATCTCCCTCGTACTAAAATTATCTAGCAACAAACAACCAAATAGAATAATATTTCTCTAAGCATATACGATCTATAAAAATCTCTATAGAGGTGCTAAGGACTTACTGTTTGTCCAATGCTTGTTTGAAGTCGTTGTTGTCCTTCGCGCGCTTGAAGGAGTTTTCCTCGTAAACCTATAGCCACAAACAAGAAAAACATTACATAGCACCTGTATAGAAATCATCATAAATCATGCTTATCATAGTGATCAAGGAATCTATGAAATAAACCATCGATTGAAAGCTTATTGAGAAAAATGAGTATATTTGTATTAATTTCAAAAGAAGAAAATCCTTACAACCTGAGCCTTGATGTTGCACAGGACTTTCTAGGATCCGAAGTAGGAATCTCCTTTACTTTGATAAGCACTACACTCCTCTAACCAAGACAAATAGAGGTATGTAATCTTTCCTCACAAAATTCTTAATCAACTGAATCTGAATCTCAACAACACTTAACTTCAAATATTCTAAAGCTTCAACTCCCTTTGAGGCTACCCAATGCCTCTTTTTAAAGTAGAATAGAGGAGGTTTTCTGTTCCAAATATGAAGGGATAGAATCCTCATTCAAAGGGATAAGCTCCTCACATCAAGGGGTTAGCTCCATAAGGTAAGGGATACATTCACCTCATAAGAGCGGTTCTATCACCGCAAGATATTTTCTGGAAGCTTCTAGAATTCACTTTTATTGAGCTTTTTGGAAATTAATTGCACCTTTTTTATCTTACAAGGGTCCGCACCTATAACAAAGATAAAGTGCATTCAGGTATGCAGGATAGCTGAAAATTTGGTGCGGGACCACAGGCAAGATAGCGAGAAAGTGCGATACCAAAGTTTAGGAGACTTTTAGGAACTTTTTCTCTGATTTTCAAGGCTTGACATGAGGAATTGATATGTTAGACTTGCAAAGGGAGCAGTATGAGTAACAATGAGCTCATACACATAGCAGAATGTCAGGATGACATTTTTCAGTGTAACAAGCCTCTTCCTATACTCAATTTGGTCGAAAACTGCCCAAGTTATGACATCTGACAGTTTCTCCTAGAAAAATTCCACCAAATCTAGTAGACTAGAGTTAACTAGAGTTAATTTAGCAAATTCTGCCAAAGTTGGCACTCTGCCAAAAACTCTGCCAAATTAAATGTGGAGTTAATTATTTGCTAAGCGTGATTATTGGGTGGCTTAATGCATTAATGGTGCAATTAGCATTGGCCTCCGCCTCTATTTATGCTCCACAGTCGTATGGTGAGGGGTTGGCCCCATTCATTCCACACCCATTTCAAATTGAAAACTTTAATAGGACTTGTGCCCCATGTCTATTAAGACATATGGTGGTGGCTTGGTGGCCAACCATGGGCATGGTGTGCGGGAGGTCGCGGAGTCAAGCCTTGAGCCACCATAAAAAATTTCCCCACAAAATATAATTCAGCCTTTGACCCTTAGCCACATTTCCACCTTTTGGAGGGGCACGTGGTAGCCTCTGGGCTGGCCACATGTCAGCATCACATTGGCTCTTCCAAAACCAATCATAACTTTCCAACACACCCAAAATTTTGTCAATCACAACAAGACAAGTGGCACCACCACTTTGGCCCACCTGTGGGAATATTGTGGGAATATTCCCTAGAATATACCTTTTTTCTAACTGGGTTGTACGGATCCCTAGTCAACATCCCTCTCAGCATCTTCTCAAATTTTTCCTATTCTGCACAGTAGTCAGTGGACTCTAACTCCTTCATGCGGAGTTTTATTTCGATGAAACGAATTGTGCCAGAATTAGGGTGAAGAGTTGGTCATGGTAATTTAGGTTCCACACTATTCTGAAATATTTTAATTTTGAGCAAATTTTTGCCCCTAATTCATATTCCGATCACACCTTCCCACTGACATGATTTTGTACCCACAAAAGCTTGTTAACTCTGAGAGCTCAATACTCTTATGTCTCCAAAGTTCTATCATCTTGATTCTACTTGGATAAATCATCATGACAACCACTTCCATCACTAACATGCCTTGCCTTACCAATGGCTTTCCTCTTTAACCACTGTTATCCTTTTGTTGTTGACCCAAATCCAACACTTCTTATCTGATATAACTCTTTTTACTGTGACAATGTGATCCCCTTATGCTCGGAAAGTTGCCTTATCTTCCCACTGAGAATCATGTTCCTCCTTAGCATACACATGCATTCGATGCACACTTCTCTTTTGGAAACCACTTTTCCAATAAGCCCATCTGAGTGAACTAAAACAATGAGTTAAAATATAAGTAATAAAAAGAAAAGAAATGACCATTATTTTACCTCCACAGTTCCAAACTCCACATCTTGAAGAATGCATTCGCCATATCCTTCTCTTCTTGGTGTCAACACATAACATGGTTTAAAATGGCTACAAACTTTTCTCTTTGACATATTGTCACAAACACACATGAAAGAAAAAACTTGATGACATATCCTCTTGCTCCTTAAAAGAAACTAAATTCACATCATGTGAACATCGCAATTTACTCTCACATCTTGGTGTCAACATTCATCAAAAAAACACAAGTCGACAAAAACATGCCTCTTCATACAACTGACTCACAAGTCAAGCATAAGCATGTATAATAATTTGAAGATTATTTTCCCAAATCAAAAAGAATTTCACATTTCATGAAACACTTCTTCAACATCTCCTCTTCATCCTTGGAGAAAAAATCAACTCTTCCAAGTCGATATGACATTCTACACACAATCGATCAACAAAAGTCGACACTCATGTATGTGCAAATGATTAACACTCTCAAGTTGACAACATACATGTTAAACAAAGAAATCAACCAACAGAAGTAAAAAACTCATGCATGTTCAAGCACAATGAAACCATCAAAATTCCATTATTTATACACACAAAATATCATGCATGTAGACAATTCTTCAACTCTCTCACAAGTACAATCATAAGTACAAGAACTCGATTCATATGTACATGTACTCAAAGCTGAAATGATCAAATTTTTCTGAAATAAAGTGAGTCAACATACTCCACTTTCAATCGCCTTCTTTGCGTAAACATGCAACATGCAATGTAAAATGACAAACCATCTTAGTGGGCTCTATCTAGAGAACTAATTTGGTACAAGCTCTGGATGCAAAGTTCAAAACCTTGCTTCTTCAGGTCCTCTTTTCTGAGATTAGGTACATGATACCAAATCGCTATCATCGGAAGACCATTCTTCTGGTGCAACATACCCCAAGCCTTGATGCGTAGGCCTTTCTTTTGCCTCTATTGGTTTCTTGATGCCTTGTTGATTTACACCAAGACCTAAGCCTTCTTGGTATCCCTTCTTTTCCAATATCTTTGACCCGATACCTTTGATGTGTATTTCAAAGGATGCAAATGAATTTTCATCAGTATAGGAATATAAATAAGAAGCATATGCATGCTCACCATTTGTCTCATCACTTGATTGAGAAACAAATATGATTTCATACTACTTCCAAATTCTCAAAGTGTTCTCTTGGACTCTTTTGTATTCTTCTTTCAGCTCCTCAACATGAGGTGCCAATTGAACCTCTTCCACATCATGTGGACAGAAAGAAAAAATATGTCCATATTCCATCTTGGAATGATTTTATACATCATCAAATTGCATCAAATTTGTAGAAAGAAAAGAAGTTTGTGGTGAATATGGTGGTGAAACACCATTATTTTTACCTTCATCCCTTGTGAGACTTGTAGGCTCTTCGAAGCCTCAATACTTTCTGAAGGTGAAACTTGAGGTGGATTTTGTGGCAACCCTACCCCCATTCTCCTTGTTTCTACTTGGGAAGTTATGCAACAAGTTTTTATTCTCCTCTCCAAAGCTTCAACTTGGTAATAATTTTCACCTTACAAATAAACAACCCTCTTTGCACAAAGAAACACAAGCAACAATGAACCTAATGCTCTGATACTAACTTGATCTGAAAATGGGAAACTTTTTAATGCTATGCAAGTTCTCTCATCAATATTAAAAATGTGCTTCTTATGTGCATAGGATTCTTACTGAGCTTTTAGATTATCAAAATAATTTCTTTTTGGTGTATTTCAATGTGTAATTCCATGAATAAGTTGTATACATGAACCGATTATACACATGCATGGAAAATACATCAAACAACAAGACATAAGCCATTTGATGAAGGAGTTCACCCCGTCCTAGACTACATCTCCTTGAATCAATTCTAAGGAATGATTCATTGTTATTGTGCTTAAAATTCAAAATGAAGAGTACATCAATGTGCTAAACTGAAATGGTAAGTTTATCCTAAAAAGAAACAACTCCTACAAATTCCCTTTACCATACACTTACTGACCTATAGTCAAGCTTGAAACTATCAGCAACACATGGGCATCTTACCAATATCCCTTAATCAAATATTAAATAACATCAAATTTGTACTTCAATAACTGTAAGTACATCAAAAATATTTGTTTCTAAAACAAATAAAGAGAAAAAATGAGAAACACTCTACAATAACGTTGCAAAGGTTGCTGCTGCAAACATATGGAGGCTGGAAGACCCCTAGAAGGTAATCTCCATCTCAAAATCCTCCAAGAATGGCTCAATATCTGAATGATCCATACACCCTCCTATTTCAGCCTACAATTTGAACTTGAATATGTGCTCTAAACATAAAACAAAAGCTACCAATGTATTCAAAGCATCCATAAACCCTTGAGTAGCCTCTTCTTGTTCTTCAATTGGTCTATAGGTTTTCTAGGCATGGCCTATACACCCTCCTAGTTCAACCTGTAATTTGAACTTGAAGGTGTGCTCTAAACAAAAAATATAAGTTACCAATGGATTCAGAGCATCCATAAACCCCTGAGTAGCCTCTTTTGGTTCTTCAATTGGTCTACAGGTTCTCTATGCATGTGTAATATTCCCATTTAGCCCAAGCTAATGGGAATATCTTATTTTGCTTTGTTTTATCTTGCATTTCATGTTTATGAATAAAATGTGAAGGAGGAAATGTAAAACTCCTAAAAGCCATGAATACATCAATGCCTATGTAAACAAAGAAATATCTAGGCCATGTAAATAAACTCTTGCAGGTGTGAATGGGTTTAAATCACAAGATGGGGTCAACCTTGACCAAGTCAACATCGCACTCTAGGTGCAATGAACCTCATGGATACACAACGCAGTTCTAGATGGAGGCTCCACATGTGAAAGGGGATAATTCATTGAGGTGGTTTAGGGTTTGACAAGGCTTTCACCCTATAAAAGAAGGAGGAGGACAACAGGAAAAAGGTTGTTGAGGATATTATTTTCTGAAGGTATTGTCTGTTTAGACACTCCTCTTTCAGTTTTCCTATTTAGGATTCCCACCTCCTTCCTTGAGCAACTCTTGGAGGAGTCTTGTTTGTCTAGTCCACTATTTGGCATTTGGCCAAGCTACATCTTGCATCTATAGCGCAGTCCTGCTTAGGATTGGGTTGTCCATGTGCGTTGCAACAACTGGAACACTAGATCTGTTTAGATCTAGCTTGTACTGGTGCCTCTTCATAGTGAGTGTGTCTCTTAACCTCTTGGAAGAGTGAATTAGTGGGTTGAGATTTAGATCTACACATTGGTAGTAGGCAAAATCATTCTCAGGGCCTACAGTGCAGTCCCTCTTCCATGACTGCATTATTTGCAAGAGCAGAGTTGCAGGGTGACTTGGCATCATTTTAGAGGACATATCTATAGTGATTGGATTCTTCCTTTCACTGTGGTGTTCCATCGATTGGACAACCAATCCATGTTAGTTTAGATATTATCTACTGCATATGTTATGATTTAGAATTTTCTAAATACTTCTGCAGATATGTGACTTGGATCTCAGATCTACTCACCATTGTTCATGTTTTGCTGAGATCCCCAAAGGGAGTGTATAGAGGAGCCTATCTTGTACACAGATCTGAATTAGATCTATCATTTTCTATACAGATCTACTCTAGATATTATTTTTAATCTACTGCATGCTTCAACAATGAAAATAACGATGTCAATCTTATTCTTCCATTTCATGTTGTTGTAGCAGCTCATTTTGAGGCTTTTGTCTTGTACATTCTTTCTATATCTATTATACACTGTATAAGATACATTGTAGATCTAATTTGCTGATGTATAGCTGAAATATGAACCTCCATGTTGGTATCATATTTGTAAATTGATAAACTATGTTATTTCTAAAGCATTCCATTGCATATAGTTGTAGCCCCTCTCTTTGGGTGTTTTTCAGCTAGACTAGGCTGTGGGAGATCTGTTTAACCCACCAGTTTGATTTTTCTTTTCTCTCCTTTTGGATTTAGATCTTATATGAGCTGATCTAAGGGATACAGGAGCTTCAAACTCATTTCAGTGCATTTAATTCTCAGGAGTACGTTATTTCAACAGGCTTGCTATGCAATCCCAATTTTAGGATATTACAGTGGTATCAGAGCATCTTTCTTGGCACAGCCTGTGCATTCTTGGAAAAAATATTTCTTCATAAGGAGGAGATCATCTCACTAATAGAGAGTAGAGGTATCATAGAAAAATACAAAGAAAAATTATTACACTAAAGACAAAGCAAGCAAGGATGAAACCCCTTTGTATGGAAGAATAAAAGGAGCAGATTTATTTAACATCCTTTCTCAAGCTTTGCATGAGCAGGAGGAAGGAATAAGGGGAGTGAGGAATAGAATATCAATAGATATATTTAGGGGGTTTTCACAGGAGGAAATCCCAACTACTTCATCTGATGTGTGTGAGCATGCAACCACACAATCTGATCTACAACGTTGCAGCATTCCTGCATTCCTTGCAAGAGGAGAAGAAGATGGAGAGATACCAGAGGGAGAGACTATTGGTGACTACCTCTGAGAATATGAATCTTAGTCTAAAATATTCAAAGAGAATATATGCTTCCCTGAGTTTTTTCAACTCAAAGAAGAAAGAATATCCATGAAGATAACTCCATTTCAGAACATTGTTGGGGGGGTTAAAGATCTGCTACATGATTTGCCAAGGGCAGAGGCCTTACTTCAGCAAGATCATTCTTCTTGAGGAGAAGACATGAGTGTCCTTTCCTCAATGAGAGATCAAGAAAAAGGATCTCTTATTGATGGGGCATACTCCATTTATGAGGAGGAGGAAGGAGTAGAACTGAAAGGTTCCTCCAGCATTGTGACAACAGGAGAGAATCTAATTTTATTGAGAGATAGAGTTGAAGCTATTTCTTCCACTATGAGGACTCTTGTATCTTGGAAAGAAGGCCCAAAGGATCCTATACATGGAGAGGATGAGAAATATGTGTCTATGATGATAGACAAAGAGACAAAACGGTTGAGGAGATGTGTTCCAACACTGCATCCAAATCTTGGAACACACACTTTGATGGATCAATCCTTTGTGATCAAGACTCTTGACACCAAGGAGATGATGGGTGTTCATGAGTTAAATGCATCTAGATGGAGCACCTTAGACTATGAGATCTTGTAGGAGGTGGGTGATGAATAAGAATATGGGGGAGTTGTTCCAACTTCTCCCTATCATGATACTTCCACACAGTAATTATAGATGGATTTGCACAGCGGAAGTAGTCATATTATGTTCCCATATGTAGCTCACATGAGAATAAACCATGAGACATATTTATCTTATGGTGTACCCCGTGGGAGACCACCTGATTCATATTTGATGGGATATGTTTCATGCATTGATGCTCCTTCCATAGATCCAAAAGGGGAGGGAGCATTAGAAGACCATGCTACAGCGCTAAGAGTATGGAGGAGGTACAAAGAAAGGGAGATAATTTTTCCTTTGAATTCACTATCTATCCTCACCTCTCAAATTGTGTTGAGGAGATATGCTGCAAGAAGAGGAAATGACACCATCATGAAACATGGGAGGCAAGACTTGAATCAAGAGACAAACTTGTTTGAAGAACACTCTTCCCTGCTGGAAGAGAGATGGTGATCTCACATGCATGCTTTGGCCAAAACAGAAAGGCCTTGGACAGAGGATAGCCTCCCATGGGATACTAACTTCCAAGAGCTTCCTTCTTCTTTGAAGCATGTGCATGGGCAAGGAGGGCAGCAAGGAAGGAATAGAAACCTTCCATCTCATACCTTTGGCATTGGAGATGTCAAAGAGGAGAAAAATGGGAGGCATGGCCTTCCAACATACACCTTGGACATGGAGGATGTCAAGGAGAAGAGAAAAAACATGGCAGCCACTTCAGTTGACATATTAACAATGTTGTCATTGTTGGGAAAACTAGATCCATATTGGAAGTCCCAACTGTTGGTGGAATATTCCAAGGATCTTCATACATGCATGATTCTTGATGACTTGCTACATGAGGAGGATTATTCAATTCAAGATGGGGTCATCTATGATCATGGTAGGATATTCTTATCTAGAGCCTCCAAGCTCAAGGAGAAGTTACTACAATGGGCCTATGAGGAGTTCTGTTTCATCCAAGAATATTCTATGGAGCTCAACAAAATCATCTTGAGGAGCTACTATTAGGGAGGCTTTGGAGGAGAACTATATCAGCATTGTCAAAGATGCATGTACCTTGTAGAGATGGGGCAACAAAATAACTCTGTTGGAGAGTTAATTCAACCTTCTATTTCCCCTCTTGAGGGAGAAGATAGATATATGCACCACTCCAATTTTATGAGGAGGACTATTGGTGAAGAATATGCTTTTGTAAAACAAGTTTATTTTCCTGATTGTATGCATTCTTTCACCATGTTTATGCAGGCCATGACTCCAAGCAGGAGTGTTGTATCTTGTCAATCTCATGGAAAATATGGGGCCACAACAATTTTTGTACTTGGCCACTCCATTGGTGGACAAAGGGAGGTCTTGTTTCATGATGGGTGCTTTCCTAAGGCACCAAACATGTCTCACACATTCAACTATAGTGAGATGGCATGGGCTACAAGTAAGTGGTGGGAAAACCACTAACCACATCTTGGGTTGATGCAAGCAGGAGATGCATTATGCTGGTTCCACATGTGGGACTATCACCCACCTCCATATGTACACATTTCTGTTTGTTTTCACATTATTTTTCTCCCATACATCGATGACATGCTTTCACTTTTTATGGGAATCTATGGAGGGAGGATGGGAGGTATGCATGTGCCTAATGGGCTGAAAATTCTCCATGTGTTTTATGTTATATATTTCAGAGAGAACATTAGGAAAACCATGTGTGTTTCACATTAGATCTTATTTCCTTGTGGGATGGATTTTGCACATCTCATATTGACTTTGGGGAAACAATTCATGAGGGTTTGGATTGGTGAGCATATAGCTTATGATGGGAGCTTGATCTTTGATGATGTCACCAATGGAGGAGAAGTCTTGCAGCACTAACCTTATCAGTTTCTTGAGGACAAGCAACATTTTGGAGGGGAGGATTGTAATATTCCCATTTAGCCCAAGTTAATGGGAATATCTTATTTTGCTTTGTTTTATCTTTCATTTCATGTTTATGAATAAAATGTGAAGGAGGACATGAAAAACTCCTAAAAACAATGAATAAATCAATGCCTATGTAAACAAAGACATATCTGGGTCATGCAAATAAACTCTTGCAGGTGTGAATAGGTTTAAATCACAAGATGGGGTCAACCTTGACCAAGTCAATAGTGCAATCGAGGTGCAATGAACCTCATGGATACACAACACAGTTCTAGATGGAGGCTCCACATGTGAAAGGGGCTAATTCATTGAGGTGGTTTAGGGTTTGTCAAGGCTTTCACCCTATAAAAGAAGGAGGAGGACAACAGGAAAAAGGTTGTTGAGGATATTATTTTCTGAAGGTATTGTCTGTTTAGACACTCCTCCTTGGGTTTTCCTATTTAGGATTCCCACCTCCTTCCTTGAGTAGCCCTTGGAGGATTCTTTTTTGTCTAGTACACTATCTGGCATTTGGCCAAGCCACATCTTGCATCTACAGTGAAATCCTGCTTAGGATTGGGTTGTCCATGTGAGCTGCATCAAGTGGAACACTAGATCTGTTTAGATCTAGCTTGTACTAGTGCCTCTTCATAATGAGTGTGTCTTTTAACCTCCTGGAAGAGTGCATTAGTGGGTTGAGCTTCAGATCCACACATTGGTAGTAAACCAAATCATTCTCAGGGCCTACAGCGCAGTCCCTCTTCCATGAATGCATTATTTTCATGAGCAGAGTTGCAGGGTGACTTGGCATCATTTTAGAGGAGAGATCTCTAGTGATTGGATTCTTCCTTTCACTGTGGTGATCCGTGGATTGGCTAGCCAATCCATTTTAGTTAAGATCTGATCTACTACATATGTTATGATTCAGAATTTTTTGAATAATTCTGCAGGTTTGTGACTTGGATCTCAGATCTACTCACCATTGTTCATGTTTTGCTGAGATCCCCAAGGGGAGTGTAAAGAGGAGCCTATCTTGTACACAGATCTGAATTTAGATCTACCATTTTATGTATAGATCTACTCTAGATCTGAGTTGTAATATACTGCATGATTCAACAATGAAAATAATGTTGTCAATCTTATTCTGCCATTTCATGTTGTTGTAGCAGCTCATTTTGAGGCTTTTGTCTTGTGCATTCTTTCTATATCTGTTGTACATTGTATAAGCTGCATTGTAGATCTAATTTTTTGATGTATAGTTGAAATATGAACCTCCTTGTTGGTCTCACATTTGTAAATTGATAAAATATATTATTTTTGAAGCAGTCCATTGCATATAGCTACATCACCTCTCTTTGGTTGTTTTTTAGCTAGACTAGGTTGTGGGAGATCTGTTTAACCCACCTAGTTTAATTTGTTTTCTCTCTCCTTTTGGATTTAGATCTTAGATGAGCTGATATAAGGGATATAGGAGCTACAAACTCATTTCAGTGCACTAAATTCTCAGGAGTGTGTTATTTCAGCAGGCTTGCTCTGTAATCCCAATTTTGGGATATTACAGCATGGCCTCCTCTCTTAGTGGCCCTAGGCATATATTATCTTCAAGTCAATAAAAAACCATCAAAAATTTCTCCCATGCCTCTGAAACCTATTCCAATGAGTCCATAATGCCCAAAAATGGATTCCTAGCCTCTTCATGTACTCAATTTGGTCGGAAACTGTCCAAGTTATGACATCTGGAAATTTCTCCTAGAAAACCTCCACCAAATCTGGCAGACTGGAGTTAACTGGAGTTAGTTTAGAAAATTTTTCCGAAGTTGGCGCTAAGGAAAAAACTCTGCCAAATTAAACTTGGACTTAATTAATTTCTAAGCATGATTATTGGGTGGCTTAATGTAGTAATGACACAATTAGTGTTGGCCTGCGCCTTTGGTTATGCTCCACAATCGTATGGTGAGGGGTTGGCCCCATTCGTTCCCCGCCCATTTCAAATTGAAAAATTAAATAGGAATTTTGCCCCATGTCTATTAATACATATGGTGGTGACTTGGTGGTAAACCATGGGAATGGTGTACGGGAGGTCGTGGGGTCGAGCCGTGCGCCTCCATAAAAATTTTCCCCACCAATATATTTTGGCCTTTGATCCTTAGCCACATTTCTACCTTTAGGAGGGGGACGTGGAGGCCTCCGGGTTGGTTATGTGTCAGCATCCCATTGGCTCTCCCAACATCCAATCACCACTTGCCAACACACCCAGAATTTTGCCGATCACAACAAGACAAATGGCGCCAACACATTGCCCCACCTATGGGAATATTCCCTAGAATAGACATTTTTGCTGACTGGGCTGTATGGATGCCTAGTCAGCATCCCTGTCAATATCTGCTCAAATTTTCCATGTTCTTCACATCGGTCAGCGGGCTCTAACTCCTTCATATGGAGTTGGTTTTCAACAAAACAAATTGCACCGAAATCAGGGAAACGAGCTAAAAACAGTCATTTAGGTTCCAAACCATTCCGAACACTTTGAATTTTGAGCAAATGTTTGCCCCTGATTTAGATTCCGATCACACCTTCCCACTAACATGATTTTGGACCTACAAAAGATGGTTATCTCTGAGTGCTCAGTACTCTTCTATCTCCCAAGTTCTATGATATTTATTCTTCTTGGATAAATTATCATGACAACCACTTTGGTCACTAACATGCCTTTCCTTGCCAATGGCTTGGCTATTCTCCTTTTCTTGCTGATCCAGATCCAACACTTTTTGTCTGATATAAGTATTTTTTCTGTACTAATGTGATCCCTCTATGCTTGGAAAGATACCTTGGCTTCCCACTGAGAATCATGTTCCTCCTTAGAATACACATGCAATAGATGCACGCTTCTCTTTTGGAAACCACTTTTCTAATAATCCCAACTAAGTGAACTACAACAATGAATTCAAATATCAGTAATAACAAGAAAATAAATGACCACTATTTTACCTCCACGGTTCCAAATTTCACATATGGAAGAATGCATTCGCCATCTCCTTCTCTTCTTGGCATCAACACATAACATGGTTTACAATGGCTGGAAAATTTTCTCTTTGACATCTTGTCACAAAAACACATGCAAGAAACAACCTGATGAAATATCCTCTTGCTCATTCAAAGCAACTAATTTCACATCATGTTAACATTGCTATGTACTCTCACATCTTGGTGTCGACATTCATCGAACAAAGACAAGTCGACAAAAAAATGCCTCTTCCGAGAACTCACTCTCAAGTCAAGAATAAGCACGTATAATAATTTGATGATTCTTTTCCAAAATAAAAAATAATTTCACATTTCATGAAACACTTCGTCAAAATCTCCTCTTCATCCTTGGAGACAAAATCTACTCTTTCAGGTCGATATGACATGCAACACACAATCAATCAACACAAGTCGAAACTCATGCATGTGAAAATGATCAACACTCTCAAGTTGACAACATGCATGTTAAACAAAGAAATTGACCAACACAAGTCAATTAATCATGCATGTTCAAGCACAATGAAACCATCAAAATTCCACTATTCATACACACAAAATCTCATGCATGTAGACAATTCTTCAACTCTCTCACAAGTACAATCATAAGTACAATAACTCCATTCATATGTACATGTACTCAAAGCTGAAATGAATGAATTTTGCTACAGTAAAGTGATTCAACATACTCCATTTTCAATCACCTTCTTGGCGTAAACATGGAGCATGCAATGTAAAATCACAAACCATCTCAGTAGCGTCTATCTAGAAAACCAAATAGGTATGAGGTTTGGATGCAAACTCCAACACATTTCTTCTTCATGTCCTCTTTTGTGACATTAGGTGCATGATACCCAAACACTTTCATCGGAAGACCATTATTCTGGTCCAACATACCCCAAGCCTCCATGCTTAGGTCTTTCTTTTGCCTCTATTGGGTTCTTGATGCCTTGTTGATTTACAGGAAGACCTAAGGCTTCTTGGTATCCCATCTTTTCCAAGATCTTTGACCCAATACCTTTGTTGTGTCTTTCGAAGGCTACGAAATAATTTTCATCAATATATGCATATAAATAAGAAGCATATGCATGCTCATGATTTGTATCATCTATTTATTGAGACACAAAGATGGTTTCATACTCCTTTTAGATTCTGAAAGTGTTCCCTTGGACTCTTTTGTCTTCTTATTTTAGCTCCTCAACGTAAGGTTCCAATTGAACCTATTCCACATCATGTGGACAGAAAGCAAAAATACGTCCATCTTCCATCATGGAAGGATTTTTTACATCAGAAAATTGCATCAAATATGTAGAGAACAAAGAATTTTGTGGTGAAGATGGTGGTGAAACACCATTATTTTTATCTTCTTTCCTTGTGATACTTGTAGGATCTTCTCCTTGAGATATGCTCTTTGAAGCCTCAATACTTTCTGAAGTTGAAACATGAGGTGGAGCTGGTGGCAACCCTAGCCTCCTTCTCCTTGTTTCTACTTGGGAAGCTATACCAGCAAGTTTTCCTTCTCCTCTCCAGAGCCTCAACCTGGTAAGAATTTTCACCTTATAAATAGAAAACCCTATTTTCACAAAGCAACAAAAGAAAAAATGAACCTGAAGCTCTGATACCAACTTGATCTGAAAATGGGAAAACTTGTTAATGCTATGCAAGCTTCCTCATCAGTATTAAAAATTTTCTTCTTATGTGCATAGGATTCTTACTGAGATTTCTGTTACACATCATTTTTTCACCGTCCTTGCATTCCCTCGCCCCGCATATTGTAGGGTATTTCCTGTGACCTATGAGCAGTGTCATACTCTGTAAACACCTTCTTTTCATCCTTCTGCATAAGGAAATCATTTCTCCTGTTGAAAATTTCCTCAGAAAGCCCATAAAAACCTATGTTTTGGCATTGGCGCAGGTAACTAGTTCACCCCTCGCGCCAATGTGGAGGATGTACACTAGAGGCCGTGCCTGCTGGCACTCTGTCTCTTTGTTATGCCCGTGCTAGCCTTTTTTGGAATTTTTTTTAACAAATTAGAGGCAGAAGTTTCCTTTAACGACCTCAGGGATGAGTCACAGGAAGTGGTTAATCTGATGAGCCACGGATCTCCCTCTTTAGGTAGTGGTTTCCTCCTCCCATGGAAAAATCCTAGAAGATAGGTCTCCCTTCCATGATTTTAGGGATCCTAACCTCTCCCTCTCCCTCTATATAAGTAGGCCTTCTCCCTTTATGAAAGCTAGTTGAACATATAGCCAAGAAGCTGAACTTGGAGAAGAGATACTATAGCTGAGTAATCGCTATCGAGAAGGTATAACCAAGGAGAATTCCATAGAGAGAGCCCCGTCTGAATTCCTGACAAGCTTTGTGAGACGCGCTCCACTGGAACCCTGTTGGAGGAGACCGCAATGTCAAAGCTTGGTTTTTCTCTTCCTTCCTTTCATTAATATACTCGACTATGGTATTGGTTCCATATTTGTGTTGTGTTTATTGATACATTGATTTTTTCTTCTTCGATTGATTGATAGTTATGAATGTGAAATAGTATGTTGTAGATTGCCTTTGTTTCTTGTGTATGTGCAGGTATCTGAGCATGGAAACGAGCATATTGTGATCTATCAAACAAGGAGCGAGAGACATCCACTCTTCCAATAACGAAAATAGCGCAGGATATACGGTAAGTTATCTATCGAATCTTCATCCAATCGTTAACTTGGAATTTATGTCATAGCGTGTCTTATTTGTGGCTAGACCCACTCTAGGGCTAGTGGGACCTCCTTTGTCCGTAGAGGGGATTTACCGCACCAAAAATTGGTGACTTCACTAGGGAATCAGTGCGAGTTTGTATTTCTTCCATTAGCTATTCTTCTTGGTCTTTGTCTACTTCGCTTTCCTTTTCTGTTTGTTTTGTTGAGTCTTAGACCCCTATTCAGCCCCAGAGGATCAGATCTGACCTCTTTTTTTCCAAAATTTTCATCTTTCTAAGGTTGGCTTGATTGGCACGGTTTCCAGTTTGACATTCATGCCCACTAGCACTTGTTGCCAGTTCATCACCTGCACCATCCCCTATCTGGCATGGATTACAGCCAGACAGTCACGCCATTTCCTGTAGGTGCTAGGGTTGGCCTTGTTTTGGAGTTTTTGGTTAGTGTTTGTGTCTGTGGGTGTTTTCTTGACTTGATCTGAGTGCTTTGGGATTATTTGTGACTGTGAGTAGCCTTCTTCCTTCTATTGTTTGTCCATTTATTTCAGAATCATGGCCTTAGGGTTTTCTAGTGCTTGGGTATGCTCAGCCTCCTGTAGGAGTTTGGGTCTTTTGTTTCACGGTCACATTCATTGTTTGCTTGATTTCATTCAGCTCCCTGGATCCATTTTGAGTGATTGCATTTGGTGGAATGAGTATTGCGTGAGTCTTGCCTCTTTCATACAGTTTTGCTTCTTGTAACTCCAAGCATAGCTCATATTGCTTGTATGGGTCTGTGTCGACTTCTTTCCTCGATTTGAGAAATTGCAACATTGGTTTGAGTTTTTGTTTTGTTTTCTTGTCAGTTGATTGAATTTTTTCACTTCAACTCTTGCATTGGCATTCTTGAAATAGTGTGAGGATTGATTTTTCATGTTATTTAGTGCACTTTTTGTTGAGAAAAGTATTGAGAGGGGGGGGGGGGAGGGGGGGGGAGGGGGGGGGTTGAATCAATATCTACGCATATTTTTAAAACTTTTACCTTTTCTTGCTTCTAAAACCCATCGCTACTTTCTGAAGCAAACTCGCGTATATACGCGCGGATGACCTTTATGAAACTCGCGTATACACGGATATCAAATTATGTTATTAAATTTCAACGAAATCATTCCATCATTCATTCATGAGATATTTAATATGAACGGTAAAATGAGAGTAAGCCATCACACAAAGCATACACACATGAACACCGGGAATTTGGGTGGAAACCCAAGTCGGAGAAAACCACCAGGTTGCGTTGCTCTGACCTTCAATCTTTTATTATAGAAAAAACATCTTACAACATATGTCTTGGTGCGGACTCTACGTAGCGGTGCACCTGCGCTCGTTTGCCGGCCTCTCGAAGGGAGCTACGACCCCACGACTCGTTTACATGCCCTCTCACAGAAGGAAACTACGACCCCGATCTCGTTACCGGCCTCACACAGAGGAGCTACAACCCCCTGACTGAAGGCTGCAACCCTCAGCACCACCTTGGACCACGTTTCATCAATTTCACACTGGATCCAACAACTTCAATAGAACAACCCTTGCAGGCCACGTTTCATTATATTTTCAGACTGGACCCTCTCCATGCTATCAAGATCAACCATACAACCAAACTGATACAGACAACTCAGAACAGTAGAATACAGATAGCAGCAACACATCAGATTAGATCAGACATTTCTTACCACAGACTTCAGCAAACCCTAGTTTGCATACGCGCTTTCCTTTCACTGATGTCGCGTATATACACGCTTCCGTTCACACAAAAAGGCGTATACCTCTGTACAAATTGTTAGCCATCAGTATTTTTTACATGTTAGTGATGACTATATATACAGCTGAGTTTTCTAGAAGCTGATTTCCTTATGTCAATAGGTCATCTAGAAAACCCTCCTAAAACTTTTTTTCCCTTCTACTTTTCAGTCCACCCTTGTCGAAATCAAAACCCCATTATCACTATCATACCTGGCTTCAGCCCCCTGATCTGTCCATCAGCTCCAAAAGGAAAAGTCCAAGTCTGTTGCAAAAGTCTCCCCTATGTTAGGAAGTGGCGCTTTAAGACATTTTACCCTTGGCAATCATCAAAAAGCCAAAAAGCCTCCATCTGTTACAGACCAACCATGACTGACCTCCCACTCTGCTAATGAAATTGACAAACAGCTCTAAGTCACGCCACTTATATCCCTAGGTCTCAGCACTGCATAAACCCCAATCTCAAGCTGACTATTAGGTGTTTTATAATGTTTTATGGATTCTGCAAAGAACAGGAAATATAACTTCATCTCAGGGGGAAATGTTTGAATTTACAGTTAGAAGAACAACTGCTTCTAAATGTAACATGAGCCTGAGATATCTATGCAAAACAGAGAGCCACTCATCAAAATCTTGCATTCTCCTTCCAGCATGAAAATCACAGTAAGAGAAAGACACCACTATCTCAGCAAACTGGTAAATTGTCATGGCCCAGAACCTCCTTCATTTACAAGCAGAGGGTTAGGGCGCCTCCTTCATCTACAAGCAGAAGGCGCTGGCCAGTATTGACTTAAAGGATTGCAAAGCCCAGGCAGAAGAAAAGCTGTTGGTTTTTCAAAAGGTACTGACCTCCATAGTCACCGAGACTATCTTTCAAATAAATTGTCATGAGATGACCAAAGTAAATAATGACATTTCAGTTTCCCTCAGAGCAGTACAGTGAGACAGTGAAAGTTTGACTAGGGTTGTTCCAAAGTATAGTGGTGATTGCAAGCAGAGGTGCCAGTCTTGATGTTCTTTAAGTTGGTTGCCTACCATCATAATCCAAGCAAACCCTTGTCATGCAGCCTTATCAAATAATCTTCAGATACTTTGCCAAGTGAAGGGCCTCCTCCATTTATGAGCAGATGGCCAAGGCATTGAGTGTTGTTGAAAACTGATTGGTCAAAAGGTGCAGTGGAAAGATACTAAGAAGGTAAATAGAAGTCTGTACACAGGTAAAAGATGGTGTCTATATTTCAAAATACATTACACATAGGAAAATGTCTGTCAAACTATACCTATAGTGGACAGGATACAATATTGACTATGTAGGCCATTGATACAAAAGGGCAGTTTCCTTAAAGAGAGAGGGTCAAACAATACCCCACTGTCACATGCCAAAAGTCTAAAGGAGCGCCTTTCAAAGTAAACAGAGAATTATGGTATGAAGGAATGCAACCAAAAATGGTTTTCAAAGCTCTTCAACAGACCTTGTGTGGTTTTCTCTTTTAAAAATATCACCAAGAAAGTAAGACAGTGGACGAAGTTGAGCTTTGGAATAGTTCTTTTACAAAAGGGTCAATACACTGGTCAAAGAAAAATGGTAACTGTGTATCAAAGAACCCTGTTTTTCCTATTTTACAAGCTTATCCTTTCAGATGGACATGGTGAATAGGTATACAATTTTATGAATAGGAAAAAGGAGTTTGTTTTGATAAACTGTCACTGTTTAAATGTCTTAAAACAAACACAGTTTTCATCATTCCAAAGGACAGATATGGCGCAGATGATACACCTATAAGCAAGAAAGTGTGTTGAAAGGATAAGTTTTTCTTAAATCAAAGGTCCAAGAAAATTGAGGCAGCATTTCAAATTCTTCTGCAAACAGGGGTCCTACAAGTCAGTCTACAGGTTCATCAAGTACAGGAGTGATTTGGCCTATTTTCAGTTTCTGGAGAAAGATTTTAAGACAAGTATAGGCATGTTCATCATAAAAGGGAAAGGGTACCATATCAGTGCATCTTGAGTAAAAAGAGGTATCAAAGAAAAATTCCCTTTTCAAATATACAAAGGTGAATAGAGCATAAGCAAATACAACTGCATTTTGTACCTCACAGTCAGAAAATATATTTAAAGGACACTTGGCATTTAAGCCAGTTTCAAGGAGAGGCCTTGTCACTTTTGAAGCAGCTAGAAAGGACACTTTGAAATTCAAAAATCAAAGAGGTTAAATATATCTTCTCACCAAGTGGCAGAGGCACTCCATAAACTCTTTGATATATTAGTAAGCAAATGTCACATTTTTAAAAGGGACACGAAAGGGTCGGCCTTAAACAGAAAGTCATTGTTCAAATTTATATACATATTCAAAATGACAAGGCCACAGTTTAAAAACAAAACAGAGCTGAAAGCCAAGGTTACTTTTCAAAGTTTTAAGACCGTTGGAGAATTTGAAATAACATGTTAAGGGAGTAAGGTCGAGGGAAATCTTCTCGTTTTCAAAATTGCAGACAAAACTCCGTGCCTCCCTAGCATCAAAGCAAGACAATTCGGGTCGATTTGCAGATTTTTGCATTGTTAAAGGCTGAGCGACGCGCCTGGAAACCCGCGCGATGCGCCTGGGAGCAGTTTTGCACAGGCGGCCAGTGTTGGCGCGACGCGCCTGTACAGGGCGGTCGACCGCCTGACAGCCCGACCCGACAGGCCACCCGGGTGGCGTTTTTTGCGCGACGTTCTATCCTGAAAGAGTGCCGCGCATACTCTGAAGACCTCCGGTGCTACTCCAGCCCTCCCCAAGGGCTGTTCATCAAATCTTGAGGTATTTTCACACATTTTTCTCCCTCGGTTCCAAAACAATTGCTAAGTAACATGGAAGTTTGAAATCGAAACTATGGTGTGAAGTGAAAGGGTTAGAGCAAAGCTGTTGAGTTAGACCTTGTTTATATATCAAACATATATGCTAAGAAAGCTGTCTAGCAAGGTCAAGATCAAATTAAAGGGTGGCTTGTACTAGTTTATTTGATATATCACCATACCTGGCAAATGATTGTACTATAAAAATGCCCTAGTTTGGAGTTGTGTTTATAGGATAAATTCACTGCTGGAAATACCTATAAAGAGATCAGTGTGCTGAACTACTACAGGTGTTTCGTATCAAAGCTTTCAAAACCTTCTAACCCTGTCACTATAGCTAAAAAACAGTGCTTTCTACACGGTGATATGAAGTGTTGAAATGTGATAAAAGGCTGGCTGTGTCATTCAAAAACACCTACAGAGATACTTGGTTTTGAAACTAAGAGCAGTATAATTTCACTTTAATTAATCAAAGGATCAGGGATCCTATACTTTCACAGCATCAAAAAAACAGAGGTAAGGTCCATAAACTACAGAAAGGGCGTTTTACTCCTGAGTTTCTCAACTCGACTGTTTTTGTTAATTCAAGCTTATTTCAACACAGGTTGGTATTCAGATAGGACAGAGGTTGTTTTTACAAAGAAACAGAGTTTACATATTTAACAGGAGCTTAAATTATGGAAAGAAGTAAGCTGCTACAACCCTTATTAAAACTATAAAGCTTGTTTCAAAGACTGTCACCATTGTTCCATAAACAGTGAGTTTGGACGTATGCACACACTGAAGGTTAAATTTTCCTGTGTATGATCCTGTTTGGTGGGGTAACACACATATAGAGAACAGTGAGGTTTAATAGAGGAAAGGGTTCTTGATCAAGCAGAAGTTCACAAGTTGAAGCTCCGGAGGAAGTTTGTTCACACTACTCATAAAGAGACAATATTCACTGTACTGTTGGTTGACTGCCTTGTGTTGTTCAAAGCTTATTGACAAGTTGCTATCCATCCAAGCAGAGGTTTTTATAACATAACCAGAGGGTTACATTCATAAGGGGTTTTTGACAAATTTGTTTTGAAAAAGAAAACTCATATAGCTTCTACCAAAAAACTCTGTAGTCTTTCAAAGATCTGTCATCTTGGCTCAGGATTAGGTCAGTGACTGTTTAATAACACTAAGGGTTGATTTCACATATGCAAAATTTGTTGAAAGTTGGCACACTTATACAGGGCATAATTGTTAATGACTGAAAGTCTCCTTGAGCAAGGAGTAAGGTGTATTGGTTGACATCTAAAGTTTCATGAACAGGGTGATTTTAGCACTTTCTCACAGCAAACTTCTTCTAGCAGTCTGCCCTTCTTTTCACTATATTATATCATTTTGAAGAGTTGTTGACTGTGATATTTTCAAAGTGGAAGACCATTTCTGAAGAGCAGGGTTTTAATGATTGAGTTTTGTCTTAAAGACACAAATACAGGTGTGTTGATTGGCCTCTAACAAATTCACGAGAAGAGTGATTTTTTAACACTGTATACAGGAAATTTACACAGCAGTTTGCTCTTCTCTTCACTGTGTTATTTCCTACAGAGAAATCTGTTGACAGAGATATTCTAAAGGTGAACAGGACTTTTTCTCAAGAGAACAGGAGGTTGTGTATTATAAGAAACTTGATTGCAAACCATCCAAATCACATTGTTTATCTGTCCAAGCAGTAAAGTGACACAGTTTGACTCCAACAGGACATTTTACACACAGTAAAGGAATTTTACCTCTTCCAAAGCATATTCAGGTCAAATTGCCTCCAAGGCAAGACAACAGGAGCAGCATGACAGTGATAAATATGAGCATCAACGGGAAAAGGAGGGGAAGAGTACTGAACAGCAGTAACTCAGTAGTGATAAACAGCAATTTCAAGAAGAGCCCGACACGGAAAGAAGAGAGAAGCATATCATCCCTTGATATTTTGGCCTCAGCTTCGGAGCATGTTGCTATGGACCCCTGAGGGTCATATGTGCCAAATTTTATCCCTTTTCAACAACTTTTTGTTTTTTGGCATTTTTGGGTTTTTAGTCAAAAACTCATAATTACGCCATTTCAGTTCGAGGATTTGTCAAGGGAGAAGGATGATGCCAGTGGATGCCATAATTCTATGAGCAGGTCCCCAGTGATTTTCAGGGCATTCGGAGATCATTCGCCCCCTCAAATTGGCAAAAAATACCCTCTTTTTGCACATTCTGCCCGCCATATCAACAGTCTGCTATTTTCTGGGTTTTTGCACACAGGTACAGTTTTGGGGAACTTCCAGAGATCAGATTGAGGTGATTTCAGTTGCGCCGGAAATTAGACACAGAGAGCTTTCCAACGAGCTATCATGAGCCTCGTTTCGACACCGGGAAGGCTGCCAATTGCCTCCAGCAAGTCAGGGGACCTTTTTCAGACATAAATATGAAGTATTTTTGTAATTTTTGAACCTCAAAAATCTGCTTTTCCCAAATGTGCGTTAAGCTATTTTTATACTTGGGAAATGATGTAAAGTCAAGATAATTTCCGTTTTTAGCAGTTTTTTAGATATTTTATGGGATATTTTGTGCCTTGGGCTTTGCAAAGCCTCAAGGACAAGTTTAGATATTTTGACTTGGCCAATGGGATAGCTAGTTGCTCCATGAGGTTTTCCTTCCTCTAGCCTATTTATTCCACAAGGATTCATTGTAAAACAGAGGCTGAACTTGAGAGAAGAATCTATATATTGGTCATATGAGCTTTGAAGAACATATTTGTGTTATGATTTTTGGACTGCCTCTTGGATGCTTTTGATGAATGATGAAGGATTGGTGATGGATTCCATGACATGGTAGAATGGTATAGTGTTTCTTGCTATGTTTTTGTCTTCTAGTTTTCATTCATAATACATGCTTCTTGTTGCTATAGATCAGTAGAGATTGATTTTGAGATATGCCCATGGAGGCACCTCAAAATTCCTGAATCTTCATAGCTTTATGTTTTCTTCTTCCTTAGTTATACTAAAGAATTCTTAACTGCTCTTTCGTAACTTAAGGTATTGTTGCTAGTTTTATTCATAAGTTCTATGTATCTTGAGTAGGATGTATGGTGTGCCCTGCCTACCTATGATTGTCCATAGTTCTGTCCATAAAACTATCTCTTTGACCGATTAGCTTATCATCTTGTTGAACCAAGGAGGCCTAGTCCCGATCTAGCCCTTTGCCTAAAACTATGAAAGCTTGTTTGTCCAAGTGCCCAATAACTTAAAGACTGTGTTTAGGCGTTCCGGCATAGTTTTATGAGTTTTTAGTCTGTCTTATGTGTTTTCCCCAAAGTCTGATAGCCATTTCCCAAAGTTAGAGGGTCTTATACTTCTATGTATGGCTGGAATGTTTGATTTCTATGTATTAATTAACTCATAGTTACATTTAGCATGATTAATAGCTTGCTATAACATGTTTATGTCTGCTATCAACTAGTTACCCTTGAAATCCCTTGTCTTTCACAAACTTGATGTCCATTTACTCCATTTTGCCCAAAGATCCCTTCTACCATGAATCAAATCGGCCCTACAGCAGCCTTACATCATCATCTCATAGCTTCCTTGACCTGTTTGACCCCATAGCCCAATTGATCTGACTTCTTGTTACCTGTTTTATGTCTTTGATCAGTTTATCCCTCACAAACTTAAAAAAACTAAAAACCAAAAAACTCACTTCATAACTAGCCTAATATCAGAACACCATAAGCAAACACACCGACATCTTTTACATTTATAGAGAGAGCCCTCTCTGAGTCCAGGAAGGCTAGGTCCTTGGGCTCCAAAGCTTGGTTTGATGTTACATCGTCATTTGGCTCACCAATCGGCCAAATCACGGGACCCTAACAAAAATTATAGAACCAAATTTAACTGCGCATACGCGCTTTTTCTTCAGCGAAGCCGCGTATATACGCGCTTCCTCTTCGGCGAACTAGCGTATGGTTCTTCAGAGATTTTAGGTCATTGCATTTCTTCAGAACAGATACTTCATTCAGATTTAACCCTTCACTTCAGACAGATGTTCGCCTCTTCTTGGATCTAATCATTCCATAAACCGATCTAGCAAATACAAGCACATATCAGATCTAGATCCCCTTCTTCATCATTGGTGCATCATCCATTCAGATTTATCATTCAAGTGTAACCCTTTCCATTCAGATCTACTTCAGAGTGAAGTATTCATTAAGCTCAGAGATCTTGCACCCACACTCATGATTTGCACAATGAAATTCTTCTCCTTATATAGGTTTACCCAATTTCAATACCATGAGCCAAAACCACATTACTTCCGATGGTATTCATGGACGGGGTCATTTAGGCGAATCATTACCCAATACAATGGGTCAATACCATGGTGTATACCCCTGGTTTTTCACTTTTTGAGCACTTTTTCCCATACGCGACTTGGAACGTTTATTCCCGCGTGCATACGCAACTTCTACTAGGAAAATCCGCGTATACCTAGAGACACACTCTTTTCATCAAGATTTAGTACATGCTGAAATCCTTTCTTCATTTCCTTCTGCACACACTGTAGATACATCAGAATTACTCCATCAAGAACATATTCTATCAAGCACAACTTCATCCGGTGGATTGCCATCAAGGACAACACATGTCAACAAACGTATGTCTTTATCTTCATTCAGTGGGTTGCCATCAAGGACAACACTCTGCATCATATTGCCAACAATCTCCCCCTTTGGACTTGATGGCAACCACGATGGTGTTTCGTTACCTCAACAAATATAATGACACCATTCTTTCTCTTCATTCAAACACCAAGTCACTCTCCCCCTTTGACATCAAGGGCAAAGGGCGGATCAAAACCAACACACTTTCCCCCTGTTCTGCAGATCTGAAATACTGAAGTGACCAATCTCCCCCTGAGTTCATGCTGAAGCTTCAAAACATATTTTCCAATGAAGTACATGACTCTATGAACTTCCTATTACCAAAGACTCATACTTACACCAAATATCCAACCAAGTGGATTTACATATGAGACTTAAGTACCCAACCAAGTGGGTTTACATATTTGACAAGTCCTTACAAGACTGAATATTACAATTTTACATCATGGGTCTTGACAAGACCTTTTCATCAAATTACAAATGTGACTTTTCATAACCAACACCAGAAAGTCCTCAAGAAGGAGAACATACTCTGAAAACCTTATACAACACCTTGTAAGCATTGAAGAAGAATATGGAAATTGGCATCCTGAAGAGTTTTTAGAGGAGGTCCATAATTTTCTTACCCAAGCTAACAATCAAGATGACCAAGAAAAGTTGATCCTAGATGAAATCCATCAAGAAATAAGAAAAGATCCACAAGAACTCTTTGAAAAGGTTGAAACAGATAACAATCCATCTGCCCTTTCATATAAAACACAAGAGGACATTCAGCCACAAGATCAACTTCCACAAAAGATGGAAAGAAATTGTTGCCCCATCCAAAGAAAACAGAAAATACCTTCTCCCTTAACTAAACAGGAAATAGATCAAATAATAAACATGCAGACAGCCTCTGAAACTTCATGTAACCAAAAATTCGCTGTTTTTTCTCCTTTAAACCCTGCATATCATAAATCAGAAAAAATATTTGTAAATCAAGTTGAAGAAAAGAAATCTGATTGTCCAATATACATGGCTGGTGACATTACTTATGTTAATGATTCTCCAATGTTTGATCAATATGTTGATGATTATGACTTCCAAACAGAAACTAACTTTGCAGAAGATTCAGTTTTCGATGGTCGAGAGGAAGCTCGGTTTCATGAACTTGAGAAAAGTAAGTAGCCATTACAGGTCATCTATGACACTGATGAGGAGAGCCTTGAAAGTTCAGAAGTAAGTGAAGAGTCTCGGACTCTTTGCTCTACTTCACTTCAGTCCATCAGAGATAACATTCACATAATTGGAAATCAGCATTTTTTCAGCTTTGATGATGAGGTTGAGGAAGATGGTGAAATTCTTGAGCATGTTGTAAATGAGAAGCCTTTTCCTGAAATGGTTGAGGAAGTCATTTTGGACACGGAATCTTCCTTAACTCCAGATTTGCAGCCACCAAGTTCCATTGAGTTACAAATTGCAGATGAAGAAAAAGAGGCTGATAAACACATGAGAATTGTCTCACTATCCTTTCAAGATAATTTACTGTCAAAGTGTATCCTCGCTCATCAACCTGATGACCTTCACACAATTTCGAGTCCACTTAATCAGAACACATCAGCTTGGCAAGAGAACTACACTGCAATATATGATGAGTCTGATAGTTCAAGTGATCATGAGCAAAGGGAAGGGTTGCTTTACCAGGAGAGTCCCAAATCTAGTCAAATGGAAGAAAGAGTAGTCCTGAATGAAGTCTATATATCAAATCCTCTAGATCAGGTATTATTCCAAGATCCATTTGTTGTTTTCCTTGAGAAGTCTAAAGGAGTAGTGGGTTCTATCATGAAAAAGTTGCTACCTAGAATGAGAAAAAACTTAAGAATTACTGTCCGGAAACAAACCAAATGGGAGTGGCCTTTTCATTATTTCTGCATCATGAAAAACTAAACCAAAATCCCCCATGTGATCATCTACTTGACTAGTTGCATTGGAAAGAAGAGTTCACCAAATATATGTTGTGTACAGATTAGATTAGGATAGAAAGACAACAATAGAAAATAAGCTTAGCCTGTGAGCACCTTTTCATTTGTAGTTTGTTTGAAGAAGAAGTGAAAAAGCAGAAAATACAAAAAAAAGTGAAAAGTAGAAAAAGAGGGCAGTTTCTAAAAAGCAGTGGTAAGGCCCCATGTTCCAAAAAATAGTCCTTCGGAAAGCGCGCAAGTCTAAATGCCGCTACTAGTACTTCAATGTCTTGTTCAGCTATCTAGCCTAATCATAGCTGAGCATGTTTAAATTTAATTGCTGATAAGTTAGTGAGTGTCAAGATAGTCAACATTGTGTAAGATTGACTTATCACGGAGCTTAGATTAGGGAGAGATTCTGGTTCCACATGCCTAAAACAGAACCAAAGAGAGAAGCGAGGGATGAAAAACACATTATACATCTTAGCCCCGCTTGTCTAGTTTCCTTTTGTTGCAAAATAACATTTGTGTGCAGCTTGTCTTTTATGCCGCAAATGCATGACAAATTAGACTGCCTAATCCTGATTTGATCATTTTAAATTTCATGTTGTAGATTAGAGAATGAAATCCTGTCAAACTGCTTAATCTTGACAGTTGAACTAGCATAGGTAGAGTAATGAAGGAGTTCATCAGCTTAATCTGAACTCCCGGCAGATATAAGAGTAGAAATAGATAGGTTCATTTTGCAAAAAGAAAAAATATGCATTGTCAAAAGGCTGCTAGTTCAAATGCGCCAAAGAGAAGAAAAAATGTTAGGAAAGATAGTGGGGTAGGTAGAAGTATCATTGATGTTAATCATGCTGTCAATTTTTCAGAAATAACATCAAAAGAGAGGTAAATTTTGCGCCAATGGATAAGGCACTGGTCTTCGTAAGCCAAAAATCTGAATTCTGGACACCTCCTGACGAGGAGCTGCCCTCCCCAAATGGAGCCACTGTTAGCCATCAGTATTTTTTACATGTTAGTGATGACTATATCTATAGCTGAGTTTTCTAGAAGCTGATTTCCTTATGTCAATATGTCATCTAGAAAACCCTCCTAAAACTTTTTTCGCCCTTCTACTTTTCAGTCCGCCCATGTCGAAATCAAAACCTCATTATCACTATCCTACCTAGCTTCAACCCTACTGGTCTTCCATCAGCTCCAAAAGGAAAAGTCCAAGTCTGTTGCAAAAGTCTCCCCTATGTTAGGAAGTGGCGCTTTAAGACATTTTACCCTTGGCAATCATCAAAAAGCCAAAAAGCCTCCATCTGTTACAGACCAACCATGACTGACCTCCCACTCTGCTAATGAAATTGACAAACAGCTCTAAGTCACGCCACTTATATCCCTAGGTCTCAGCACTGCATAAACCCCAATCTCAAGCTGACTATTAGGTGTTTTATAATGTTTTATGGATTCTGCAAAGAACAGGAAATATAACTTCATCTCAGGGGGAAATGTTTGAATTTACAGTTAGAAGAACAACTGCTTCTAAATGTAACATGAGCCTGAGATATCTATGCAAAACAGAGAGCCACTCATCAAAATCTTGCATTCTCCTTCCAGCATGAAAATCACAGTAAGAGAAAGACACCACTATCTCAGCAAACTGGTAAATTGTCATGGCCCAGAACCTCCTTCATTTACAAGCAGAGGGTTAGGGCGCCTCCTTCATCTACAAGCAGAAGGCGCTGGCCAGTATTGACTTAAAGGATTGCAAAGCCCAGGCAGAAGAAAAGCTGTTGGTTTTTCAAAAGGTACTGACCTCCATAGTCACCGAGACTATCTTTCAAATAAATTGTCATGAGATGACCAAAGTAAATAATGACATTTCAGTTTCCCTCAGAGCAGTACAGTGAGACAGTGAAAGTTTGACTAGGGTTGTTCCAAAGTATAGTGGTGATTGCAAGCAGAGGTGCCAGTCTTGATGTTCTTTAAGTTGGTTGCCTACCATCATAATCCAAGCAAACCCTTGTCATGCAGCCTTATCAAATAATCTTCAGATACTTTGCCAAGTGAAGGGCCTCCTCCATTTATGAGCAGATGGCCAAGGCATTGAGTGTTGTTGAAAACTGATTGGTCAAAAGGTGCAGTGGAAAGATACTAAGAAGGTAAATAGAAGTCTGTACACAGGTAAAAGATGGTGTCTATATTTCAAAATGCATTACACATAGGAAAATGTCTGTCAAACTATACCTATAGTGGACAGGATACAATATTGACTATGCAGGCCATTGATACAAAAGGGCAGTTTCCTTAAAGAGAGAGGGTCAAACAATACCCCACTGTCACATGCCAAAAGTCTAAAGGAGCGCCTTTCAAAGTAAATAGAGAATTATGGTATGAAGGAATGCAACCAAAAATGGTTTTCAAAGCTCTTCAACAGACCTTGTGTGGTTTTCTCTTTTAAAAATATCACCAAGAAAGTAAGACAGTGGACGAAGTTGAGCTTTGGAATAGTTCTTTTACAAAAAAGGGTCAATACACTGGTCAAAGAAAAATGGTAACTGTGTATCAAAGAACCCTGTTTTTCCTGTTTTACAAGCTTATCCTTTCAGATGGACATGGTGAATAGGTATACAATTTTATGAATAGGCAAAAGGAGTTTGTTTTGATAAACTGTCACTGTTTAAATGTCTTAAAACAAACACAGTTTTCATCATTCCAAAGGACAGATATGGCGCAGATGATACACCTATAAGCAAGAAAGTGTGTTGAAAGGATAATTTTTTCTTAAATCAAAGGTCCAAGAAGATTGAGGCAGCATTTCAAATTCTTCTGCAAACAGGGGTCCTACAAGTCAGTCTACAGGTTCATCAAGTACAGGAGTGATTTGGCCTATTTTCAGTTTCTGGAGAAAGATTTTAAGACAAGTATAGGCATGTTCATCATAAAAGGGAAAGGGTACCATATCAGTGCATCTTGAGTAAAAAGAGGTATCAAAGAAAAATTCCCTTTTCAAATATACAAAGGTGAATAGAGCATAAGCAAATACAACTGCATTTTGTACCTCACAGTCAGAGAATATATTTAAAGGACACTTGGCATTTAAGCCAGTTTCAAGGAGAGGCCTTGTCACTTTTGAAGCAGCTAGAAAGGACACTTTGAAATTCAAAAATCAAAGAGGTTAAATATATCTTCTCACCAAGTGGCAGAGGCACTCCATAAACTCTTTGATATATTAGTAAGAAAATGTAACATTTTTAAAAGGGACATGAAAGGGTCGGCCTTAAACAGAAAGTCATTGTTCAAATTTATATACATATTCAAAATGACAAGGCCACAATTTAAAAACAAAACAGAGCTGAAAGCCAAGGTTACTTTTCAAATTTTTAAGACCGTTGGAGAATTTGAAATAACATGTTAAGGGAGTAAGGTCGAGGGAAATCTTTTCGTTTTCAAAATCGCAGACAAAACTCCGTGCCTCCTTAGCATCAAAACAAGACAATTCGAGTCGATTTGCAGATTTTTGCATTGTTAAAGGCCGAGCGACGCGCCTGGAAACCCGCGCGACGCGCCTTTGAGCATTTTTACACAGGCGGCCAGTGTTGGCGCGACGCGCCTGTACAATTGCGCAACGCGCCTGTACAGGGCGCCCGACCGCCCGACAGCCCGACCCGACAGGCCACCCGGGTGGCGTTTTTTGCGCGACGTTCTATCCTGAAAGAGTGCCGCGCATACTCTGAAGACCTCCGGTGCTACTCCAGCCCTCCCCAAGGGTTGTTCGTCAAATATTGAGGTATTTTCACACATTTTTCACCCTCGGTTCCAAAAAAATTGCTAAGTAACATTGAAGTTTGAAATCGAAACTATGGTGTGAAGTGAAAGGGTTAGAGCAAAGATGCTGAGTTAGAACTTGTTTATATATCAAACATATATGCTAAGAAAGCTGTCTAGCAAGGTCAAGATCAAATTAAAGGGTGGCTTGTACTAGTTTATTTGATATATCACCATACCTGGCAAATGATTGTACTATAAAAATGCCTAGTTTGGGTTGTGTTTATAGGATAAATTCAACTTCTTTGGAAATACCTATAAGAAGATCGATGTGCTGAACTACTACGAGTGTTTCGTATCAAAGCTTTCAAAACCTTCTAACCACATCACTATAGCAAAAAACAGTGCTTTCTACACGGTGATCTGAAGTGTTGAAATGTGATAAAAGGCTGGCTGTGTCATTCAAAAACACCTACATAGATACTTGGTTTTGAAACTAAGAGCAGTATAATTTCACTTTAATTAATCAAAGGATCAGGGATCCTATACTTTCACAGCATCAAAAAAACAGAGGTAAGGTCCATAAACTACAGAAAGGGCGTTTTACTCCTGAGTTTCTCAACTCGACTGTTTTTGTTCATTCAAGCTTATTTCAACACAGGTTGGTATTCAGATAGGACAGAGGTTGTTTTTACAAAGAAACAGAGTTTACATATTTAACAGGAGCTTAAATTATGGAAAGAAGTAAGCTGCTACAACCCTTATGAAAACTATAAATCTTGTTTCAAAGACTGTCACCATTGTTCCATAAACAGTGAGTTTGGATGTATGCACACACTGAAGGTTAAATTTTCCTGTGTATGATCCTGTTTGGTGGGGTAACACACATATAGAGAACAATGAGGTTTAATAGAGGAAAGGGTTCTTGATCAAGCAGAAGTTCACAAGTTGAAGCTCTGGAGGAAGTTTGTTCACACTAGTCATAAAGAGACAGTATTCACTGTATTGTTGGTTGACTGCCTTGTGTTGTTCAAAGCTTATTGACAAGTTGCTATCCATCCAGGCAGAGGTTTTTATAACATAACCAGAGGGTTACATTCATAAGGGGTTTTTTGAAAAATTTGTTTTGAAAAAGAAAACTCATATAGCTTCTACCAAAAAACTCTGTAGTCTTTTAAAGATCTATCATCTTGGCTCAGGATTAGGTCAGTGACTATTTAATAACACTAAGGGTTGATTTCACATATGAAAAATTTGTTGAAAGTTGGCACACTTATACAGGGCAAAGTTGTTAATGACTGAAAGTCTCCTTGATCAA
The DNA here is from genome assembly GCA_034641835.2 of Pinus albicaulis. Lineage (NCBI taxonomy): Eukaryota > Viridiplantae > Streptophyta > Pinopsida > Pinales > Pinaceae > Pinus > Pinus albicaulis. Next base: position 4,207 of record JAXQQM020068609.1, on the reverse strand, counting down.
GGAGTAAGGTGTATTGGTTGACATCTAAAGTTTCATGAACAGGGTGATTTTAGCACTTTCTCACAGCAAACTCCTTCTAGCAGTCTGCCCTTCTTTTCACTATATTATATCATTTTGAAGAGTTGTTGACTATGATATTTTCAAAGTGGAAGACCATTTATGAAGAGCAGGGTTTTAATGATTGATTTTTGTCTTAAAGACACAAATACAGGTGTGTTGATTGGCCTCTAACAAATTCACGAGAAGAGTGATTTTTTAACACTGTATACAGGAAATTTACATAGCAGTTTGCTCTTCTCTTCACTGTGTTATTTCCTACAGAGAAATCTGTTGACAGAGATATTGTAAAGGTGAACAGGACTTTTTATCAAGAGAACAGGAGGTTGTGTATTACAAAGACACTTGTTGCAAGCCATCCACCTCACATTGTCTCTCTGTCAAAGCAGTAAAGTGACACAGTTTGATTTCAGCAGGACATTTTACACACAGTGAAGGCAGTTTGTCTTTTCCAAAGCATATTCAGGTTAAAATGCCTCCAAGGCAAGACAGCAGGAGCGGTCCACATAAGAGATATGAGCCTATCTCTACAGAAGAGATTAATGCTCATCCATCTGTACTTTTAACCTTCCATGAAGTAGGCTGCCTTGATTTCTGCCAAAAGATAGAAGAAGTCAAGAGTTTTTCACCATTAACACACTTGTGCGCCCTGAGATTCAAAGAAAAACACTTCCAAGTGGTGGGTCTTGATTTCAAAATTTCTCCAAGGTATGTGTCCAAGGCCACCAAGATCCCGTATCATGGCGAAAAGTGGTTTAAACAAGCTCATCTTGACTTAGAGGATTACAAACCTTTCATCAAGCCTGAACATAGAGGGGCTGTCACTGCTATCTTACCTTTTTCATATCTCCTTGACAGCTATGCTCCACTGATGAAAGCCATAATGAAATATTTCACTTGTGAAGGGCGGTTTAATTGAATTTATGCCTACCATGTCCGCTTATTGATGCATTTTACCAGAAGCAGGAAACTAAACCTTCCTTACTTTTTGTCCAAGAGCATAGAGAAAATGGCATCTACTGTCCAAAAGAAGGCCCCACCTGAGCAAGTCCCTTCTCTTTTTCATCATTCTTTGATCAAGATTATCTTCTTATACCAGCTAGAGAAGAAAGAGGTTCCATGGGACTTATTCATCAGCCATCCAGACTTCTCTACTGTTCCTCCTGTTCATGTGTCTCCCACTCAGCCTATCCATCACCCGGTACCTTTGTCTAGTAGGCCTACTCCTAGGAGGCTCAGAATGACTACTGGACAGCCAAGTCAACAGGAGGAAGGAGAGGGAAGTAAACAGCAGCAAGAGGAAAGGGATGAGGGACAACAACAGATAGGTGATGAAGGATAGCAGGTCCATGATGAGGAACAGCAGATACAAATTAAGGGACAACAGAAAATAGAAAGTGAAGGACAGCAGGTCCAAGATGAACAGCAACAGGTACACATTGATGAACAACAGTTAGATGATGAGGAACAACAGCAAGTGCAAGATGAAGAACAACAAGTTGGGCAGGAAATTGAAACACCTCTTGGGCCAAAAATTGGACAAGACATTGATGAAGAACAGCAAGCTAAGGCTGCCACTCAAACAGTGACAAAGTTTGTTCCTAGCAAGAGGAAATTGCCCAAAAGGACATCTTCTATCATGCCAAGGAGGAAAAGCGCCAGATTGGCTTTCAAAGGTAAAAGCAAAGTTGGAGAAAGTACCAAGCATAGAGGTGAATTAGCTGTCATCCCTATCCCAAGCGATGACAGTGATAATGAGGCCCGCCTCCTTGAAAACATTCTCATTCACAAAGAGGGGAAAATTGAGGCATTAGAGGAAGATCTTCAAAGGGCAAGGAATTTCAACCACTTCTTGGAGGTTGAAAACAAACAGATGAAAGTTCATGCAACTATCCATGAAACACGGGCAATCAAGTATAAAAAGGAGGCAGCTAAGGCGCAAGCGAGGATAGAAGAACTCCTTGGTGAGTTTGATGAGGAGGAAGAGGAAGATCAGCCTAGGCGGAAGAGGCCTAGGACCATCGGGCTTAAAAGAGCCTTGGAAAAGCAGAGAGCAGAAGAACAAGCCCATTTCCAAGCCTTTCCTCTCACTGCACTCCTTGAGCAGGAGATTGAAGAAAACAAAGAAGCATGGCTTGAGAGAGCTAACAAGCATTTGGAAATGAAACTTGAGAGGGCGAACAGGGATCTTGAACTGCAAAGAAAGAGGACTCATCACTTTCAGAAGCTAAATCAGTTTGCCAGGCGAAAATTAAAGGTAGCTCAAGAGAAATTGAAGAAGGCAAAGGGAAAGCGCCAGGCACGAAAAGAAGGGAAAAGCATATCAGCCCTTCATATTTTGGCATCAGCTTCAGAGCATGTTGCTATGGACCCTTGAGGGTCATGCATGCCAATTTTGGGCCTATTTCGGCAACTTTTTGTTTTTTGGCATTTTTTGGGTTTTTAGTCAAAAAATCATAATTGCGCCATTTCAGTTCAAGGATTTGTCAAGGGAGAAGGATGATGCCAGTGGATGCCATAATTCTATCAGCAGGTCCCCAACGATTTTCAGGGCATTCGGAGATCATTCGCCCCCTCAAATTGGCGAAAAATACCCTCTTTTTGCACATTCTGCCCGCCATATCAGCAGTCTGCTATTTCCTGGGTTTTTTCACACAGGTATATTTTTTGGGAACTTCCAGAGATCTGATTGAGGTGATCTTAGTTGCGCCGGAAAGTAGACACATAGAGCTTTCCAACGAGCTATCATGAGTCTCGTTTTGACACTGGGAAGGCTGCCAATTGCCTCCAGCAAGTCAGGGGACCTTTTTCAGACATAAATATGAAGTATTTTTGTAATTTTTGAACCTCAAAAATCTGCTTTTCCCAAATGTGCGTTAAGCTATTTTTACACTTGGGAAATGATGTAAAGTCAATATAATTTCCATTTTTAGCAGTTTTTTAGATATTTTATGGGATATTTTGTGCCTTGGGCTTTGCAAAGCCTCAAGGACAAGTTTAGATATTTTGACTTGGCCAATGGGATAGCTAGTTGGTCCATGAGGTTTTCCTTCCTCTAGCCTATTTATTCCACAAGGATTCATTGTAAAACAGAGGCTGAACTTGAGAGAAGAATCAATAAATTGGTCATATGAGCTTTGAAGAACATACTTGTGTTATGATTTTTGGACTGCCTCTTGGATGCTTTTGATGAATGATGAAGGATTGGTGATGGATTCCATGACATGGTAGAATGGTATAGTGTTTCTTGCTATGTTTTTGTCTTCTATTTTTCATTCATAATACATGCTTCTTGCTACTATAGATCAGTAGAGATTGATTTTGAGATATGCCCATGGAGGCACCTCAAAATTCCTGAATCTTCATAGCTTGATGTTTTCTTCTTCCTTAGTTATACTAAAGAATTCTTAACTTCTCTTTAGTAACTTAAGGTACTGTTTGCTAGTTTTATTTACAAATTCTATGCATGTTGAGTAGGATGTATGGTGTGCCCTGCATACCTATAAAGCTGTCCATAGTTCTGTCCATAAAACTTTCTCTTTGACTGATTAGTTGATCATCTTGTTGAACCAAGGAGGCCTAGTCACGATCTAGCCCTTTGCCTAAAACTATGAAAGCTTGTTTGTCAAAGTGCCCAATGACTTAGAGACTGTTTTTAGGCATTCCGACATAGTTTTATGAGTTGTTAGTCCTTCTTATGTGTTTTCCCCAAAGTCTGATAGCCATTTCCCAAAGTTAGAGGGTCTTATACTTCTATGTATGGCTGGAATGTTTGATTTCTATGTATTAATTAGCTTATAGTTACATTTAGCATGATTAATGGCTTGTTATAACATGTTTATGTCTGCTATCAACTAGTTACACTTGAAATCCCTTGTCTTTCACAAACTTGATGTCCATTTACTCCATTCTGCCCAAAGATCCCTTCTACCGTGAATCAAATCGGCCCTACAACAACCTTGCATCATCATCTCATAGCTTCCTTGACCTGTTTGACCCCATAGCCCAATTGATCTGACTTCTTGTTATCCATTTTTATATCTTTCATCAGTTTAATCCCTCACAAACTTAAAAAACCAAAAATCAAAAAACTCACTTCATAACTAGCCTAATATCAGAACACCACAAGCGAACACACCGATATCTTTTA
>JAXQQM020061356.1:0-48169 GCA_034641835.2 Pinus albicaulis | reverse complement strand
GATGTTTGAGATAATGCCTCATTTAATATGCATACTACAGATTAGGGATTGGTTTGGTGTGTTGGAGGATGTTGAGAGATTCCCTCCACTTCTCCCTCCAAGAGTGGAATTAGTTGGATCTCAGCAGCACTATAAATATTGTAATGTATTAGTGTGATTTAATATAGAAAATAATTTATTTGTGTGTGTATCTGTGTTCAATGGATGATCTCTCTAATTTTTAATATGGTATCAGAGCTACTGTGGGCTTGAATCCCTCCTGGGAGAGCCCAGAGAGATGAAAAAGATCTGCGGCTTTGTTTTTTTTTAAATAGCTCAATTCGGTGTATTTTTGTATGAGTGTTGTGTTACGATTTTTACTGATCATCAATCATTGTAAGGATCGATGGTGATCCAATGTTAGTATTAGATTATAGAAGAGTTTGTTATATTCTGGATTGTCATGTGGAGCGGCACATAAAATATGCAGGTCCATTTTAGAAAAATTAGAGATGGCTAGAGCGTGTTCTGGCCCTCGTTTTTGACGTACTAAAATAAGAAATGCGAGAAATCAGAATTCGAGCTCGACACAACAATGGAAGATTCTATTAACGGGAAACCAACGATCCCAGACGCGTCAATATCCATGCTAATCTCATGTTACGATACAGGGTCCACGCCCTTCACCGCTCATGATCTGTAGGTACTCACACAACATCCGTAAGCTGCAGGTGCTGGTGCCCATCATGCAACAGAAGCAACCTGTAATTATATACACGCATTCTCCTAAGGTCATACACACCGAAGCCCGGGAGTTCATGACGCTCATCCAACGCCTCATTGGTCGCTTCTAACTGGTCTTGTTGTCATTTGGCATCGTTCAGTTGGTGGTTTCTTCACGTCGTGTGACTGGAATTCGAACTTGCAAGGTCTCTGCAATGGCATTCCGCTATTGGGTTTTCCGCTTCATGCAGATCAGTACACCAAGTGCAAGCTCATATCAGATGAGATGGGAATTATACCAGATGAGGATATTGACGTATTTATGAAGGCTGCTGCTCTAGGAGATGAAAAGGCTTATCGTATTGTTATCGATTACATCCTGAAGATATTGGGGCTGGATATCTGTTCTGATACAATGTTGGGAGACGATATGCTTAAGGGAATTTTGGGATGTGAAGGGTGGGACAATTAAGGCCATCATTACAATTCGTGTGCAGTTTGTGTCTATCTGCCACTTATTGAGCTGAGGCGTTGAGGATTGAATGTCTTCATAAATCGAAATCGCTGAAATTGCTCGTTATGTATGCTATTGGTTTGATTTACGTTGGATTTGTGGGTTTATTGGTGAGAGTTGTGTAGTGCAGAACCAACTATGAACAATTTAGCATAATTTAAATTAGTTGTTCTCGATGTTCTTCGGTGCCGAGAGAACAATTGGCTAATTTGATTGTGTGAATTTGTTACATGCTGATGGGTCTTGTCGTTTCTCGGGGCTTCAAGAGCATCGGTTACAGGTTATAAAATGAGATCCTTGTGTGTAAAGGTCACTTTGTAGGATTAATCGCTGATCATATTCTGTATCCAGAATATTTTCCTATAGACTGTTGAAATTTATTCTTCGGGGTTATTTCACAGATGGAAATATTTCCATAGGATAGTTCAGTGTCGAGACTCTTCTTCGGGGGTGTCAAGAATATTTGATCTTACAAATTTAGCATTGTTGGTCAGAAACAAATGTATTTTAAATGGGTTGAATGGTAGCTTGAAAATGGTGAAGAAAAAAGCGTTGTCTATGAGATCTCAGAGTGGGTACAAATGTTAATGAAGACTAGGGCAGACAAATGTTTGTATTAAATTAGTGTGTTCTGTTAGCACTCGAATTGGCCTCAGGCTGAGGAAGGAAAAACTTGAGGCAACATCAAATCAAGCTCAGCCTCGTAGCTAGCCCTACGAGGACAGGAGAGGGCTCTCTCCGGGTCTATCTCGGCAAAAAGTTTTCAGAGGGGCTGAGATGACCTAAATGTGAAACTCATAATGATTTTAGGCTAGTAAATAGATAAGAAAGGGGTTTTTGATAATCACTGGGTTTTCTGGGCAGTATGGGGCCAAGGAATAGTGTGAGAAGAGATTTAATCAAAGGCGCAGATTATTCCATAAGGCAAGATAGGAGTGAAATTTAACAATTAAATTTGAAAAAATGTGGAATGTAAAGACTTTTGAAGAAAATTGAAAAGGGCATTAAACAATGAATCCTTTCCAACAGAAGAAAAAACATAAAACATGAACGCTTCTCCAGGGCAGAGCAGCAAGCTGAATTCTACCCTTCTCACTCAAAAGAATTCAAATTGAAATGATTATGAATGGAATGTGAACATAACAAGGAACATATGAAACAGAGAAAAACATATGCCAAATTCATACCACAGGGATCTTATGAAACAGAGCTGCAACTTTCATTAATTCTCTGTCAACAACTGTACAGTAAAACTCTGTATTTCTCCTACACACACCTCTCCCAGAACTCTCTCCGTATTTTCATTACATTTGGCCCTCATATAGATGATGAACTGACTTCCCCGTATGAGGGGTCGAATCCACTATCTGAGGATCAGATCTCCTAAAAATCTCCAACTAATCACAAAATCTGGGAGGCTTAAACCAACTCCCACATTTTTCTCAACTTACCTTTGACCCTTGGAAAACATTTTATGACTTCAGAATTTACAAGAAAATGACTTTATCCACCCTCTTTTAACATGCTTCAACCATATAACTCTTTTACATGCCACATTACAACCTTTTGGCCTGACCAAAACCGAAAAAAAAAACATTCAAAATTTGAATACATTAACAGAAGCGCAGCGACCATACACAGAAGCGCAATGTCCATTTGATTATGACTTTTGGGGATCCTCTGAGCCTTGTTTTTCTGATTTTTTTATTGGAAGTGATAGCCTATCTAACGTAGAAGACCACTAAGGTTTGAAACCAACAAAAGTCCCTGTGTAAGGTGCTCAAAATTAAAATTTTCCAACATTACTCCAGATGCATAACGACCTCTTCAAAAAGGTGGCAGAGAACTAGTTTTCAACCTGGCATAATATCCAGATAATGCGGGCTCTTTTGCAGATTTAAAACGCAGTCCAAATCATCATAGTTAAGCATTTCCACATTATCCATATCATCGTCGACATTCTCAATATCCTGCCCTGCTTCGTCATTCTTTTAAAGAGTTCTTTCACGTTTATATGTGCACATGCTCCCATCACTGTTTGACGCGTTGAGCACATATGCCTTCAGGCTTTCCCACTTCAGTTTGGTCCTATGAATTCATTATATGCTTGCGCTAACCATTGGTCTTGTGCACATGCGTCTGGACCTGCAACGTTCTTAGTTGTTCTTGATACTGTGATAAAATCTGCTTCAGATTCTCTGATTCACTGGTCCTTTCATCATGTTCCTTCTGTCGCTCATGCTGTATAGCTACAGCTCGTTTGAGAATGCCATTAAAGATGTGAAGGCGTCCATCCGATTCAACAGCTTCAATCGAAATTGACCCAATCTGGCACGCAATTAGATGAAAACATTGTCTTTGGAACAAGCATTTTGAAGATTTGAGAGGCAATTTCGATTTTTTCGGGCTTGAAGGTTGTGTGCACCGTGCGCACTCCCAGTGCGCCATGCCAATGTATTTCTACACTGCGGAGCAGCGCCCAGTGCGCCGCGCGCGCCATGTGCGCCGCGTGCTCCTTTGTATGCGCCGCGCGCAGAATTCAACACAGTCAGCTCTTCACCAAACACGATTTCGCCTTCCATGATCTTGAATTCGACTTTTCTTTCAAATTTTGGATGCACAATAATATTTAAAACATATGAAAAGATCTTTCTAAAATTGTGGAGTTTGATTCAAGACACATTTCTATAACATTTGGCATTGACATCTTTTACAAACTAACACAACTCTGAACTTTGTCATTGACATTTGGCATGAACTCAATGTTGTTTTTTTTTTTTTAATTGCTTTTCTTGACTTGGGCAATGACAATTTTTCCAGGGTAATGTGCATAAGTTCTCGTCTTGACTTAATAAAAGCCCCTTAGTTGCAAATTTTGACATTTTCACAATGAATTCTATTCTTGATGGCTTTCGACTCTTGGGCTGGAAAATGATTTTCTTTGTTGTCTTTTGCAGGAATGTCAGCAGGTCTTTGGCAAGGTGACTAGAACCTTAAATGGAGAAATGTTACGGCTGAAGAACATAGAACTCTCTATGGTAGAAAGATGGCGCCTATATTTTACATAAACAAATTGGAAAATCTCTTCAAAATGTTAGTTTTGAAGAAGAAATATCTTTGAGCATTTTGACGACATGAAAACTCGAATGAAAACTTATTGAACCTTTCTCCGCCCCACATGTTATTGAAGCACTTCAAGACAAAACCTCGACTCAAAAATTAAAATGACTCTTTTTGACCAAAAATGGCATTTAATGACCGCAAATGACGGAATGAACTAGTGGAATTTGTTCTCGATACGGGATCGGATAAGACGGAGTCTAACATTGGCTCCAATGGGGATGGTAGCCTCCACTGGAGGTGCCAATAATCTACATAGATCTTTAGAGAGCGCATGCTGCCTCCATCCATTGGGCGATGGAATCATTATTTCAAGAAATCGACACGATTAATTTACGATCAGAACCGATTAAAACTTTGACTTAAACCGACCGATGGGAAATTTCGAAATGACTTGAAAAACTTGACTCTAACAAACTAACTCAAGACCCGAACTTAAAACTTAAAACTTGATGGCAGTACATAACCGCCTGTGTTTCTTACAAGACCATATACCATCAAACTATATCATAATGCCAATGTAACCAATCAAGCAGATGCCTTCTTGATTGATTCTCCCGATCAGATCTCCTAGTCAACAATACAAACTGATAACTGGGAATCCAAAAACACAGCTGACCATGATCTCCTTCATCACTGAACACTGCAATAATCACTTTCACTGCTGACTGTAACAAATCTGCCATTGGATCCTGAAAAACATGAAGATTTACCTCCTGCTGAAGAAACAAGGTGTCTTTTTCTCCTGCTTCTGATCTGTCTTTATCATGTACTTCAGTAAAAGTATGCTCCTGGGCTTCAAAAAACTCTGAACAAGTAGATGAGCAGTTCTCCTTTTCAAAGAACATTTCAAAACATGAAACATATGAAGAAGAAACTGAAAGGGAATCCTGAATGGTCTGATCTTCTGTAGTCTGAAAATATGGTAGGTCATCTTCATATGATAGGACAGCCGGATTTTCATTACAGTCATCAATCATGAGAAAAGAAACTTCCAATGATTCTTGAAGCTCAAACATGACATTTCTATCATCTACCATAACTTCATCAAGAGAAACTTTTTCACTTACTTGAATTAAGATCTCGTCTTGTTGTTCATGCACTAACTGGATTACCTCTTTAAGAAGACTCTGTTCTGATGAACTGAAAACATTTGGATCCATAACTGTGTCTTCTGCATCCCAGATGATCTCAACAGCAGAGTTCTCCTTGATGGTTTTCAGCACAAGATATTCTTGGTCATCACAATCTGAATGTAAAGTTGTTGTCCTGACATTATCACATTCTGAAATTAGAAATGGACTTACTTGCATGCTGTCTTCTTCTATTGACAGATCTAAAACGACACTTTCTCTTTCATCACTTTCAGCCATATAGACATCTTCAACCTGCTGATCTATAAAGCTGCTTACAGGACTGCCATCCTTTTCAGAAAAGGAAGAAGGTCCACCATCACCTTCTTGACAATGTGCACACTGCAGATCTGCGTTAACTTGAGCTGGAACATGACCATTCAAGAGTTGATCTATCTCGTCTTCAGATAGAGGAGATAATACCTTTTGTTTTCTTTTGCTCAAACAATGATTGTCTTCATTGATTTCAAGTGAAGGAGTATACAGATTTTCCTCATACTGCTGATCCATTTCATGTAATTCCTGTTGACTGTCAAGATGCAAAATTCCTTCATCTTCCACCGCACTAAAATCTTGATCTTGCTGCAAATTTTCATGATCGTCTTTATGCTACTGAAATGGATTTTCATACAGGGCTTCCATGATCTCATCATCCATGAAATTATCATCTTCATAATATTTCTCAAGGCTTTCAATAAAAGTAGAAGCATGTTTGCAACAGTCATGAACTAAATTTAATGATGGATAAGATGTTTGATATATTTCAATGAACAAGGCATGAAAATCCTTTAAATAGTAAATACAGGCCAGCATAAAATTTTCATACCAAGATTGGGCTTCACCTTCCAGAGTGGCCAGGAATATCTTCATCAAGCAATCTTCAGGAAAATCCACCTTCAACTTGCGAATATGCATGTGAAATCTAACTAGATGTAAAGCAGCATCCTTCTTACCATCATCGTTAAACATAGGCAGATTCCTTGACCAATCTACCGTGGGCATCTTATTCGGAAAACCTGGAATGTGATCTCGGCTCATGGGAGCGATTTTCGTAATCCGGTCTCATTCATATCCTCTACGCTGTTCTACTGATCCTGACATACTGTCCATGAAGCATTGATCTCTGGATTTTTCAGTGAATGAAGTCGCCAGGTGAATGATTTCAGCCTTCTGATGTCTGATCGTTGTTCACCATCAACGATCAGATCTGAACCTGATACACTTACTGGGGCAAGACAATCTACAAATCAAGTGTTACATTCACACGCAAACCATCTTCCCCAGTATGGTCGCCACTATGTTAGCACTCAAAATCTGCCTTAGGCTGAAGGAAAGCAGGATTCAAGGTCACATCAAACCAAGCTCACTGTAGGCTAGCTCACGAGGATAGGGAGAGGGCTCTCTCCAAGTCTATCTCGGCAAAAGGTCTTCAAAGGGGCCCAGATGACCTATAATAGATACCGATTTTAGGCTAGTAAATAAATATGAATGAGGTTTTTAATAAATGACTGGGTTTTCTCTGGCTATATGGGGCAAAGACAAAGAAGAGAAGAGAGATTTAATAAAAGGCATAGATTATTCCATAAGGCAAGATAGATTGAAGTGTAACAATTAACTGAAATAATGTGGAATGTAAAGATCATGAAGAAAGTTGAAAAGGGCATTAAACAATGAATCCTTTCCACGAAGAAAATAGATAAATCCCGAAGGCTTCCCAAGGCGTATAACAATGTAATTCTACCCTTCTCACTTAGAAACATTCAAATTGAAATGATTATTAATGAATTGTGAAACATAATGATTACATATGAAACAAAAGGAAAAAACATTCGCTAAACTCACACCACAAGGATCTTATGAACCAAAGCTGCATCCTTTCATTATTTCTCTGTTGAACTGTACAATGAAATTTTCTGGTATTCCCTCTACTTCTCCCAGAGCTCTCCTCGCTACAAATGATTTACAATATATAAATAAACTTAGAGATGGGGAAAACAAATCGATGAAAATAGGGAGCAGTTTCACCTAAAATCATGAAAATAGGAAAAGTCTGCTCTTAAAAAGGAGCAGCGTTACATTTTGTTTGTTGATAACAAATGAATTGGCAAAACCTGGAGCGTAGACCATTTGAATAATTAACTGAAGTCATGAATAGGAAATCGGTTCCTATTTTTCTGTTGTGGTCGATGTCTTCATTCTAATTTTGGCTTTCAGTTTTTTACTGCCATTTTTCCATAACTGAGGAATCAACTTTTGGAGGAGGCCTGAAATTGTTCTTGCCAAATTTCAAGAGATGTGAAACACGAGCTAGCAATTGAGTATTCACGGAAAGCCTGCAATAAAAATTGTCTCCTGGATTTGCAACAAGTCTCATGGCAAACTCCCTTTGGAACATGATAATGGCACATCTAAAAATTGGTCTGTGTGATAACAATTTAAATGTAAGTGGAGAAGATATCTGATAAGGAATATTTTCTACACACACATCGAAATAAGGCAGTTCACATTTAATAACATCTCCTTGAATGACCTGCAGCAGAATGGCACTGCTTGTGCCTTGTACCCTGCGCTGCAATTCCAGCACCATGCGAGGATCCAACTCGACTGCTATTACCTTCCTAGCTACCTCTAATAATTTAATTGTCAAGTTCCCTGTCTCAGGCCCTATCTCCAGCACAATATCAATACTCTTAATTCCTTCCTTTTGCACAATAGTCTGAACTAGCATTGGATTCTTCAGAATATGCTGCCCTTTGGATTTCTGAAACTGAATTCCTCCCTGATGACGCTGCGCTGCTGAGTTGTTCCCTTCATGAAATTTAAAACTGATGCATCCTCTTGTGGTGTTGGACTTTTGACAACTTTGGAGCTTTAGGATGGTGCTTTCAATTCACGGAGTCGCTGAGCTATGTCCTTGGGCAATGTCAATTCTTCTTTCTCTCTTTTTAGGGAATCAATGGTCTGTTTCATAAACTCTCTGTTGCTCTCCAGTACCTGCAGCCTCATGTTAAGCTGCTCGACTTGCCCTTGCAAAGGAGCAAGGTCAAGTTTTGATCCCACTAAACCACCAGAAGCAGCATTAAAAAGACTATCACCCACTTTATATAACTGGATATCATGCAGTGTAGACTGCAATAAAATTCTTTCAGTCGAAACAGGGTCCTGTGCAGAACTATCCTCTTGATGTTTCTGTGGTAAAGGTTTTGGTTTTCCAAGTCGATCACCAACCACTATGTCAAAATTAAAAGCAGTTCCTTTATGAGAATTGTATCTTCTAGTCCTTTCACCTTCGTGCTGGACTACATGAACATCATGCACATTAGAATTTAAATCAATTTTATTACTGGCAGCTTTAACATCTGTGACATTCTTATTGGAACATGGCACTTCAATAACAGTATTAGATACCTCTATCGTTTGCTTATTTTTTGCAAAGGCACTTGATGGTTGAAGATCTTCTGCACTTTCTCCTCTGGAAGCTCTCATCAAGCCATCACAGATGCCAGTATTATCTGAAGAAAGTCTCCAAATATAAAATCGACCAACCTGCCAACATTGTGCTGTTGAGCAGATACAACACTCAAGGAACTCATCACAAAATGGTCTCCTATAAACAAAAAACCTGCCAACTTTTCCATCAGGACGATGCTCTTCAGGAAGTTTGTCAAAGTGAAAGTAGGTTTCCACAAGCAAGTCATTCACATCAAGGACGAGAAGCTTTTTTTTAAAATAGGCACAGTCATTGCCACGTCCACGCCCACAACAATTAGCGCCAAAGCTCCTCCTTGTATTCACATTACCAAACCAGCAGCTTCAAACTTCATTTCCTACTTGCAACTCTGAAAATGATGGTTCCACCTGTTCTTCCCGAGAATTTACGTTTGGAAGCAGTAGAAGTTGTCCGAGATCTCCGTGATTGAATAGCACTGTACAACAACCTAATGGCCTGCGCAATTAACTGCGCTTACGGAAGGTGTCCTCGAAGATTTTCCACAACTCTGTCATGAAAAATCAACTCCCATTGCAAATACCCAGGGTTTATGTGTTGCCTTACAGGAATTTTGTTTCACGTGAAGCTAAGCCATTAAAGATGTGAAAAATCAATGACACGGGCGCATACATAGTGAGTTGATTTAAAAAAAATTCAATGAAGAATTGATGAAATCCGCCTTTTAGCTTTGTGCGCCATGTGTGAGCCCAATGCGCCGTGTGCAATGGGTGCGCCGCGCCCTTAGCAATTTACACTGTCAAATTTTCCCCAGTGCGTCGCGCGCGTTCTATGCGCCGCACGCTCCTTTGTATGCGCCACGCGCAGAATTCAACACAGTCAGCTCTTCACCAAACACGATTTCGCCTTCCATGATCTTGAATTCGACTTTTCATTCAACTTTTGGATGCACAAGAATATTTAAAACATATGAAAAGATCTTTCTAAAATCGTGGAGTTTGATTCAAGACCCATTTCTATAACATTTGGCATTGACATCTTTTACAAACTAACACAACTCTGAACTTTGTCATTTTGACATTTGGCATGAACTCAATGTTGTTTTTTTTTTAATTGATTTTCTTGACTTGGGCAATGACAATTTTTTCAAGGTAATGTGCATAAGGTCTCGTCTTGACTTAATAAAAACCCCTTAGTTGCAAATTTTGACATTTTCACAATGAATTCTATTCTTGATGGCTTTCGACTCTTGAGTGAAAAAATGAGTTTCTTTATTGTCTTTTGCGGGAATGTCGGCGGAGTCTTTGGCAAGGTGACTAGAACATTAAATGGAGAAATTTTACGGTAGAGACATGAGAACTCAAAATTCACATGGCAGCATGGCGACTTATTTACAAAAACAAATTTTGACCATTTCTTCTTCAAAACAAAGTTTTGAAGAAGAAACATCCTCGAGCATATAAACGATGAAGATTTTTGAATTGAAAACTTATTGAAAATCTCCTCATGGCCTGCGGGCATTGTTTAACATTTCGAAAGACCAAACCCTAGACGTAGAAACTAAAATGACTCTTTTTGACCAAAATGGAATTTAATAATCGCAAAAAACGAGAAATGAACCTTGAGGTAGTTGCCTTTGACGAATCGACAAGACGGAGTCTGTATATAGAAATCAGGTTTTGACATTTGTATCATCCAAGAATTGTTCATTTCTAAGGCATTTATCTATATTTTCTTCTATTTTTGGAGCTGGTTTCATAACATTTGGTATCGAAGCTTTGGATTCTAGGGTTTCGCTGCTTCAAATAGGTCATCATGGATTTTTTTCTATAAATTTTTATCTACGAAGGGTCAGAAGCTAAAAAAAAACCCATTTGCGAGGAAAGCCTAAGGAACGTCGTGTAAATATTTCAGATCTTGGTTTGCAATAGTTTCAAAGATATGATCTGTGGAAGTTAGGATTTTTGTAGGCTCCTAAATTTCATATCAAAGAGGTGTGGGGAAAATAGTTAAAGCTTTTGTTACAGGAATTAGATTCAAAATATGTAAAAATTGGATGAAATTAAATGGACTATAGGTGCTTATGTATTTATTTCAAAGCCAAAGGACAAAACGAGGGGACATGTGGCATATCATACAGTTTCATCTACTAAACTAGTCCATAATTGGGTCGTGCAGGAGATTAGGCATAACTTTGCCTTGAAGAATCCAAATCAGGTCTGACCTATGGCATTGGAAAGTGGACTCAGAGGGCTACTATAAGACTAAATTTCAGATCTTGAAGATCCCAAATCACAGAGATGAATTAGGTTCAATATAGACCTCCTAAAAAGCAAGAAAAATGTGTGTATTTGTTTTTTTAATTGCATAAATTTTGTTTGAAGTGATTCCAAGGGCATATTGAAGAATAGATATAAGTATTGGATTCTAAAATGCCTCCAAAAACTAATTCTACACCCATTAATCCCTAATAAAACTCTACTATGACGCATGACGAGGAAGAATTGCAACATGATATATTAAAATTACGGGACCAAGTGCAACAAATTTTGCTCTAACAAAGAGCAACCAAGGATCAACTAAAATGTGACATGGATGGTTTAAAAGGTGACATGGATGGTTTGAAAGTACACATGGAAGCTAATATGGATAGTATAAAAGAAGACATGGAAGGTTTGAAGGAAGGTTTGACGGTACTTTCACAAGAAAAGATTCCTAATGGTGAAAAGGTAGTAGATGAAACTTATGATGACAACAAAAAAAACGTTAATCATGATTTTATAGACTCTAATGTTGGATTTAATACCCACCATATTTCAAAGATTGATATGAGAAATTTTGATGGCAAGGATCTGATAACATGGATACTACAAATGGAGCAAGTCCCAATTCAAACAATATTGCTAGAACTTGACGAGGAAGGAAAAATAACATTGGAACCTGAAGCAGTCACAGAAACAAGAAATCGATATCTATGAAATTGATCAATTTCAAAGTTTCTCATTACGTGGAATAACTTAGCAGTCGAAGTTTCCACATGGGAGGATGATAATTTTATACAGAAGCATCCAGAAGTAATCAAGCATTGAGGACAACACTTTTTTGAAGGAGAGGGGCATGTTAGGTCCCTATAATACTAGTTTTTCCCCTTATTTTTATTATTAATGTAGCCCCTTATTGTTATTGTTGTGCCCATGTAGTCCCCATATTGTTATTATTGTTCCCCATAGAAGCCCGCTATTTTTATTGTTGTGCCCTTACATTGTTATTGTTATGTCGGCTAGGATTATATTGTGACCCCTTGGACTCCTATATATAGAAAGGAGGTCTTTTGATTTGTATCATCCAAGAATTTTTCTTTTATGTAACGTAAATGAGTTTTTCCCCCTCTAATAGGTTGATTTCTAAGGCATTGATCTATATTTTCTTCTATTTAGTGAGTTGGTTTCATAAAACATAAGGAAACCATCATCAACATATGCAACATCATGTAATAGTGACTATCAGAATCATCAAGTATGCATATGAGCATCATCCAACATCTCCATGTAGCAATATCTACATGAGGAAACCACACACAATCTCCCCCATAACAACATAGCAACAACTACCATAACATGAGGCCAAGAACCCCATTATCATAACATAGTATGAGGTATATCATGAACACCCCAAGAGGATCATAATTCCGACAATGTATGGCTGAAAAAAATAGGAACAAATCATTCTCTCCTTGAACACATTTCATCTCCAAGCTGAAGAGATACCAATTTTTGGGTTGAAATGACCGCTTCCACTGCAAACAATGTTTTATTTGACTAACAGAAGCACCATATGGACTGAGCCTCCACATGACCATGACTCAAGTGACATATACATGATAAAAACATGGTTTTAGCAGCGGTAAAAGGCCTCATACATGCTCTCATATGACTATAACATGACCTCATGACTCATGAATATATGACCAAAAAGATAGTACAACATAAGTACATGGATCCATGAGCATATTACATGAATATATCGATAAATGCATGGATGATATGATCCTTTCCTATGGAAAAATGACTAAAATACATAATACATCATGGAAATTACATCACCATTAGCCCATACATGTGGTTTCCATATGAATCCATATGATTCCTCCAAAACTTGCCTATCATTAACATGACTCAACAATTATTGACTAGACTCAATACCATCATAAAAGGATGAAACAATAACAAGTACATGGTTGTAATAATATATATATAAAAACCTATATATGGTTGGTCTGTGTCTCATTTCATCATAGTACATCTTTGAGACATGATCATAATATATGCATGGTTGCACATCTTTTCAACCCATTGTTAGTGGAAACAAAAAACATATACATGGATGAAAAGTGTGCTCTTTTTTCTACTCATGAAAGACATATAAAGATGCTACAAAACACATGAGTGGAAAGGAATTAAAAGATGGATCTCAATACCATGCATACCTCTCCTTAGGCTCAATATACCTCAAATAGACAGGTTGATCATGTGGACCTGAATGTACATGAGGCTGAAAATAACTCATCATATGTTGTTGAAAAATACATCATATACTCCCCCTAAGGTTGTGCACCTCTCATGATCTTCATTCCTCTATAAGTATGCATGAAATAACCATGGACTGCAGGAGGGAATTCTCTTCACTAATTTAAGAGTTTCTTCTCCTTTTTTCTCCAAATGGTCTTGGGTTTCTTCTTCTCCTCTTTGATCTACTTTTTCTCTTCCTTCAAGTGCTTCTTCTTTGCTTCACTTGATTTGTACTAGATCCTATTGGTTTTTGTTGCTTTTGACGATTTTTCCTTGAGTAACAAGGCAACAAACAATATCTTTCCATATGGCCAAATCTATGGTAAATATAGAACTCCACATGGCTAAGATATGAATTAAAAGGATGAAATGTCCTACAGCTCATGTCAGATCTAGAACGTGCATGAAATGTGTCTCTCCTCCAATGCCATTAGACCTGAAATCTATTTCCTTATGGCCAAAAAGGTGACATAAGTTACAATAACCATAAAAGGAATAGATATACATGTTAACCATTCTCCTTGGCTAGTGGAATTGTTGGAATCTCTGTTGATATGGTTTATACGATCTGCTCCAGTAATTTGCTGCAATATGCCCAAACTTGTGACAGCTGTAGCATTTTACATTATGCACAAAAGGAACAAAGGGACTTTGATTCTTTGAAACCTTACAAATATATCACGATCATCTCTAGAAGCAAAGGATCTTCTGAATGTAGGTGCTCCTTAAGTTTTTCTTCTCTACTGCTAGTTTTTTCGCTTGGTCTACTACTGTTTCTTCTTTCTTTTCTGCTACTTGTTCATGTGTTTACTATTCTACTATTGGATCTCACTTTTTCTATTGGTATTGTTTGTTAGATGTTTGTTGGTATCTTCTTTTATGTTTTTACCTACATGCAAACTAGAATCACCCTTTTGAAATCCAAGACCAGATTTATCCAGTAGTGATATTTGGATTTGAAGAAAATTATCCAAGGTAACGGTACTCTTCTCCATTTTCCACTACTTTCTCAAGGAAACAACTTCAACTTCTAGTTTCTCAATATCTTTTTATTTCTCTTGAAATTTTTTCCTCATTCCTTCCTCAACTTTTTCAAATTCATCTAATTTAATTTTCAATCTCACTATCTCGTCCATCCTTGTGCTTGGCCTCCTTATCATCACAGATCGGCAATAGTTTTTCTTGATCCTTTCATGCAACTATTAGTCTAGAAATATCATATCTAATAACATTAATATCATTCTCATATACACTATGTTCATCACTGTGATCTAAATCTGAATTCTCAAAATTTCAACTCAAAATAAAATCATTAGCATTTACACCTTTTGATTCATTATGTTTTTATCTCTTCTCTTCATATGTTGAATTATGTGCACTAGAATAATGAGACTCTTGTGGTTGAGATTCTTATTTCTAGAGGATATTCTTTTTTTTCTTCTTCTTGTTCTTATTATTATTTATCTTCTTTTCATTTTCAATATTGTTGCTGGTACTATCTCCAAAAATATATTCTAGCTTGTACCACATCTCTTCGACACATTTCAAACCCACTAGCATCTTCATATCATCATCATCATGAACATTCTTGTAGATTATGTACCATGCTTAAAAATCTTCCTGAAAAACGTTTTTTGAAATTGGATCTTTCCCACAACCTTCACATAAAAATCTCCAAATATTATATCCACAAGATAATAATTGAGATTTAACATTCTTGTGTCATACCTCATAATTTTCAGCATTGAGGAAAACTGTCCTAAAAAAAATTCATTTTCTGCCAACAAACCCCAGATCAACTCTCCAACGATCAAGCTGCAACCAAGAGCCCCACTCTGATACAAATTGTTGGAAACCTTTGAGAAATACTAAGAGGGTGGGTGGGGGGGGCGCTGAATTAGTAGTGTGGTCTATATACAATTTTTTCCTTTTGTGACTTCACTTACTGAATCACACATATATTCACCAGCAACTCACAATATGTTAGCATCATATGAGTAAACAATAAACATGAAAACATATAAGAAATATATACTAATGCAAACAATCAAATAAAAACCACAAAAATCATCGACACAAGACACACAAGATGTCTGGTGGAAAACCCTTCACCAAGAAAAAAAACCCTCCTTGTTGCTACTACTATGCTTCAAATTTCTATTATGTCAAGAAATTAATATTTTACATAGTGCGTTTACTCCCATAAGCATGGAGACTCAACCTCATATACAAAATTCCAACTCCCATTGTCTAGGAGACTCGATACAACTGATCATCTTAGAATAATGTTTTCTCTACGTATCTACAAACTGCCATCCATTGAAATCCACCACAAGCAATCGATCCTCTCCCAACTACCATTAGACTATCCAACCACCATTGGATTGACAAAGTTCTTCCTTTTTTTGAAGCTTCGATATCACTTCTCCGCCTCCATGAAGTCATTTATCCTCACCACCATGTGGACCTCCTTTAATATATTTTCAAACTAGGTCCCAAGACATTATTCTCAACAATAAATTAGATTTGCATACATTCTCCCAGTAGCAAGATCTCGTCATCAAATAAAAATAAAAACAATGCACAAAACATGTGATCTGCAACATAGAACTGTGGCCACAAAAATATGAATACACTCATATCCTCACAACAAAATAATGTTTCATAATAAAATTGGCATCATGATACACTATGGATATGTGCCAAATGTGTCAACAACTCCTGGATAAAACAAGTGTGAGAATCATCATAAAAACCTCTATCCAAAAACATACACAACTCTCCAAGTCAATCACTACTACATCAGCTCCAATTCTGATATATTTTACAATATGCTTCATATCTGCACATTATTCAGTCATTAACACTCATGGAATGAAGCATCTAGGCTCTACTCTAGCTATGAAGCATAAAATCCTTCTCTGACACCTTCTCACTCTTATACATATATCCTAAATTCAATCAACAATAAAATAGATCTAAGATCAAGTATATAAAACATGTAGGGTGAATTTGAGCTTGGGGCTAGGATCAAAGGTGCACAAATTGGACCAATTCAATTCACTAAGGTCATTACTAGTGCAATAAATGCATTAAAATCATGAGAGGACCTTTTAAAACCATTTGTGACCTTTTTCACTAATTTTGGAAGCCTCTGGGAAATCTTGTGAAACCCCATAGTCGTTTCCTTGACACTGTCTAAACTCACTTGGGGTTATAACCTCTCCCTTGATCCTATCACCATGTGAATATAGGATTCTATTCACTTCCATAGGCTTATGTGCATGCGACTATGGCTAAAATTGAGGGAAACCATCAGTACTTCAGCTTAGGACCTATGCCATCCATTCCATCCTATTCTCCAACATATGTACTATCCTCCAAAACTTCACATGGTCTCTGAAACATATGAAAGTATATCAAACATTACTCCCAAGTGTCATTGAAAATTTGACCTAGAAGTGCCAACAAACAAGGTTGGAAAGTGTGCCAACAAGTCCTCCACTCTCCATCATACCTCTAAAAAGGTTGCAATGCATATGAATAGACCTATAAACCTCTATAGCACCATCATCAATCCATCAAATCACTACAAAAATTCATCTTCATAGGCATATTCATGAAGTAATGAAGACCTAGTTGAGAACTCAACTAGTGTGCCATAAAGGATCTCCATCACATGTAGATCTGCATGATCAACATGTAGCAGCATCCTCTACTTGTAGTAACACCATACAAATATATTTCAACATCAACAGAACACCATGACATGTCTATAAATTTACATTCCAACTCCTCCAAAACCATCATGTTGCTACTGATAATCATGACTGTGCCATCAAGTGTGCCATAATCATAGGAATAACATCAATGCCAACATGTGCCAAAACACACCATGGTCCATCAAACTACATCATCACGAGGTTGATATAAGTGCATGGCCTTAAGAGTTGAAATGAATTCCAACACAACCATCTCACCATCAATACATCAATTCCAGCGAATAGGCCCACCAAGTCAACATCCATCACACATGCATATGAAAACTATGATCATGACTATGACCTTGTTGACATAAATTCCAACACAACAATGCCAACACTTAGTGACCTTACTATGCCTCATCCATGGCCCTAGTGGCCTCCTTAATATACCAAGCTACCTTAAAAGGAATTTTGGCACATATTCTCCTCCCCTAACTTCTTCTTCTTCTTCATTAGCCTCTTTTTTCCTTCTCTAGCTTCTTCTTATGCATATATGTCCTTTTCTATAAGTTCTAATTAGGTGTGTGCTTGTGTCTTAATAAAAGTATCATTTTCTATGTCCACAAATTTTTACCATGATATAGGTTTTTAAACATTATCCACAATGTATATGATCATTTACATCCTTGTTGAGTCTGTGGAATCTCTTCAATTGAAACCAACCCCCATGATTGTCACTATGATTTTCCAAATTTTGGGAAAACAATACTCCCAATTTTCTAGCAGAATAGATATTTTCTAGGAAATTATGGTTTGAGAACAAGGGTAAAATATCAGTTTATTCATATTGGTTAGAGGAAGAAAAAATTCATACTCAACTAAAAATCAATCCAATTTCATTTTTGATCTTGCTTTACACAAAATAAGCATTCATATTCAATTTTTTATTCCCAAACTGTTATCACAATTTCATTATATGATGCATTGTTGAAGAAATAATAGGTTTCATAGGTTTCTTGTTCACATATGGTAGAGAAAAATGTGTATTTACCCTTCTCTTAGATGTCCCTCTTCAAATATAGGGTTTGGTGGATGGAATTTCTCAAAATATAGCTCTTTTATGTCCTTATGGACTTTCCTATAACACATTGTCTTATCATGTAGTAGACTGTCTCAATCCTGTAGCAGTCTATTTTGATCTTGTAGCAATGTTTTTTAATCCTATAGAAATTATTTCTGGGTCTTTTAGTCCCTATACAATGGTCTATGAAAGCAATAACACTGGTATTTTCTCCTTTAATATCAGTGGCAGACCTGCTTAGCTTAAATAATTTTTTTTATGTTCCACATGAGGATCTAGCTCGCTTAAGTTATTGGTGGTTTTTTGGGAGAGAAAAATAATTGCATTCCAATCTCAAGGAAAGTTCATATTCCTATTATAATGCTCATATTCACAAGAGAAAAACTTCACACTTCAATTTCTTTGGTTTTTAGGGTTTTGTTATAAGATATGCAGTGAAGGATTTTTGAAAGAATTCACAGACATTTTAGTTTGCAAGAGGTGAGGAGGATCAATTACTTACCCATTCCTTATTGACTCCTTTAAAATTCTAGGGTTTTCTTACCAATAATTCTCAATATAGGGCCCCTTTTTGCCTCTTGGGACAATCCTGTAGCCGGTAGACTGTCTCTTGTAGCACCTAATCTGTCTCATGTAGTAGGTAGATTGTCTCCTATAGCAACTGATCTGCGGTCTTGAAGCTTCTCTATGGGATCCTATGACATTCATGATGTAGCATGTTCAACTTTCAATGATGGCAGTGGTACCCTTTACCAATTTTGAAATGAAACTCTCGGTACAAATAAACCTCAATCCCACTTTAATAACTTTTTTGAATTGGTGGTGGACTCAACACATTGTATTAGTTGGCCCCACCTACCACCTTCATAGCTTCCACCTTCGTATTCATCATCCTTTTCTACTTTGTCTTTTCTCCACATGTGATGAGAGAGAAAAAAAATTTAGCTCATTGTTTGAGGGTGGTCGAGACTTTTGAGCCACTCCAAGCCTACAAAAATTTCTTCATCGTGCATTGATATGCTCAAGAGGAGAGGTGAATGATAATGCATACTTGTGCTTACCTAGTGGTTACTTGTTGATGTTTTGATCCTTTGGTTGAATGGAAGATATGGACATGGGTGAGGTTTTTTCTGAGTATATTTTGTTGAAATGGCACCCATTTGGGGCTTCTGATTTAATTTTCCCATAATTAAATCGGAAGAGAAATTGTAATTTCATATCATCATAACTTGTATTAGTTAAATAAGTTAGAATGACTGGGTTAGGTTAGGAAATTCGATTTTAGGATCAAGGAGGAGGCATGCAAAGTATTTTTCTATTTTTAGAGGGTCCAGTTGTAGTTATTTGTGATTTGTAATTAGTTAACTCAATTAATTGAGTTAAAATCAGTTTAACTAGTTCTAATTGAGTGATGAGCTAGAGATGGGTCGAGGGAATTAAATCTGATTTAATTCACAATGAGTGATCAATCAGTTAACTGATAATTCACTATAAATAGTTTTTGCATGCCAGTTCGAAGGAAGTCTCAGTTGAGACTGAGGTTAAATGGATGATAACTATTAGTTGCATAATTATAAAATTGTACAGGTCAGTTATAGAGTTAGATGGAGGCCAAGGAAGGATTGCGCAATTATTCCAAGGGATTTTCCTATTTAAATAGGCATTAATTCCTCATGGAATGTGTGAGAAAGGCAGGCTAAGAAGAGGAAGAGAATTGACTAAGTAGTTGTCTGATTTTTCCTAGATAAGAGTGAGACAGTTGGAAAAGTGCAAGAGTTTCTCTTGAGAGAGAAATAATAGTATTGTTTCATGATCCCTGAATTTATACAAAATACAGATAATGGGGTTTTAGGTAGCATGGTTTTCTGAGATACATATTGTGTTGTGTGATTGATTGTATCTTTCTCTTACTTGTTATGTGATTGTGCGATTTGTTTTCGCAAATTGTAGAATGATTCAGTATCTTGTTTTAGTACATTATAATATTAGATTGAATCCCATTGTTGTGTTTTCTACATGGTATCAGAGTGCCAGGAATCAAAATAAGAAGAGAAGAATGTATATTGTTTTGATTAGGTTTGAATTTTCAGATTTATTCTTCAGTTTCCAACAATAGATCAAGATGTCTTTCAATGGCTTGAGACTCGAATATGAACTCAAGGGAAAGTTGAATTATATTGCATGAATGGATAGGATGGAGGTAGGGCTTGAGGAAAACATAATGAATTATTTCATAGATAATGATGTCCCACAACCTGCAACAGTGCATGCTCAACTTCTTGATGCATGGAAGAAGAATGTAGCAAACACGAGAAGGATATTGTTAGAGGGAGTTTGAGACCATATTATCTCAAGTATCCATAGGAAGGTGACTCTATATGAAATGTGGAAAGAATTGACAGATTTGTATCAAAATAGCAGTGGTCACAAGAAGTTGGCACTGAAAGACAAGCTCAAGAAGATCAAAATGGAGAAGGGTGACACAATCAAAAAATACTTTACAAAGTTCACTAAGTGTCAAGATGAGCTTGGAAGCATTGGGATCTATGTTTCCTCGAATGATTTGGTGAGCCTATCTGTTCTAGTCCTTCCCAAGAACTGGCATAACTACCAATACTCTATTAATTGGAGGGAGAAGATTGCAGATTGGGAGCGACTATGGTCTAATTTTTCACAAGAAGAAATTTTGCAGACCACGAGAGATGGATCCTCATTAAAGACTAATGATGAGGATAATTTTTCCTTTGCTGGAAAGGTGAAGAAACGAAAGGGGAAGGTGTCCCATTCCAAATCTAAGACCAGAAAGGAACACAAGAAGCAAGACTTGTTAAAGGTAAAATGTTTCAATTGTCATGAGCATGGAAACTATGCCACAAATCATCCACAAAAGAAGAAGAAAAAGAAGGCCTCAGGAGGAGAAACATGTGAAGCATTGGATTCAAAGTTTGAGTTGGACTTCACCCTCATCTCATGCATGGTGTCATCAATGATGGGATATGTTTGGTAGTTGGATAGTGGAGCTTCATTCCACATGACTGGCAACAAATTATTCTTCAATAGATTGGAGGAGAAGGATATACAGATTCAAATTGAGATGGATGATGATGGGAGGTGTAATACTACTGGTATTGGTACAGTTACCTTTCAAAGAGATTCAGGTAAGCCCCTAATACTAAAAATATTTCATGCATGTACCCGGTTTAAAGAAGAATTTGGTTTCTACTACTATGTTGGAAGATCATGGATATGATGTGATTTTCAATGAAGGAAATGTGTTCCTTCATCACAAAGGCACGAGAAAAGTGAAAAATATTGAGGTTCGAGTGAAGAAACTCTATGAACTTGATGTAGATTACTATGCAGCATTGAACAGTAAAGCAAATAAGGTGGAGAGCTGAGACATCGGTGAGTTATTGCATAGGAGGTTGGGGCATGATCTAAACCACATTTCTTTGAGGATCATGCAGCATATTTCTACACGACTTCCAAAGGGTACGCTTGCGCATAGAGACACATGCAAAGGGTGTACTATGGGGAAGTATACAAGGGCAACCTTTCATAATAAGGAAAGTTGAGCAATGATAATCCTTGAGAGAGTTCACTCAAACATTTGTGGACCATTCTCGATAGCTTCCACAACAAAGCACAGGTATTATGTGATTTTTGTTGATGTTTTTCAAGAAAGTGTTGGATTTTCTTCATGTAGAAGAAATATCAGACGTTCTCCAAGTTTTGTGAGTTCAAGGCACTTATCAAGAAAGATACATGGAAGAGGGTGAAGGCTCTAAGGAGTGAAAATGGTGGAGAATACATCTCTAGCAAATTTAAGAATGCATGTGCCTCAAAAAGAGTTCGAAGAGAATTGATCACACCTCATATCCCACAGTAGAATTGGGTTGCAGAAACAAAGAAAAAAACTATTGTGGGAGCAGGACAAGCTATGTTGCATGTTCAGGGCTTATCGTCGCGTCTGTGGTTGGAAGCATGCAATAAAACCATATTTTTTGAGAACAGAAGTCACCATCAGATACTTGGGGAGGGTACACCAAAGGAGGCTTTTTCCAATAAGAAACTAGATGTGTAATATATTAAAATTTGTGGTTCATCTATTTACTGCCATCCCAAAGATGCCAGGAAGAAACTAGAGCCAAAAATAGAATTGGGGATGTTTGTGGGGTACACTGATACACCTCACAACTATTGGGTATACTTTTAAGCACATAGGATGGCAGTGGTTAGAAGATATGTGAAGTTTGATGAAGACAAAGCCATGTGATTGTCCCTTGAGAGGGAGCTTGAGTTGCATGTAGTTGAGGAGCTCTTGGCTCCAAATGATGAAACTTAGGATGTGGAGAAACCACAAGAAGAGGAACAGAGAGTGGTAGAAACCACTCATGCAGAGCCATCCACCAAAGATTGAAGGAAGCACACCAGAGAGGCTGAAAAATTATTTTTGGATGCAGCAGATAATGTGGGAGCACCCACATCACAACGCAGGAAAAGAAGGTCCCCAGAGCAGTACACTAGATACATGGATGTTATGAGCAGGTATTGACATATAACCATCCTATTTTAAGGAATTAGTGCAATAGCTAGTATGGGTTGTTTCCATGGTTGAGGAGTATGACTCCGTTATCAGAAATATTGCATGTGAAGTTGTCCCAAGACCAGTGGGGAAGTCAGGTGTTGGATCTAGATGGGTCTAGAAAATCTCTAACATAGCTCTGATACCATGTAGAAATTACACCAATGGATTCAATATGATCATGTAATGTACTAAAACAAGATATTGAATCCTTCTACAATATTTGCGGAATATGAATCATGATCGCTCAATCACATGAAAGTAAGAGAAAGAATTAAATCACTACACAACACCGGATATTCTTGGGGAAAGAAACTGCTCAAAACCCCTCCATATTTATTGTATAATCAACCAAGGAATCATGAAACAATACAATGTATT
The DNA here is from genome assembly GCA_034641835.2 of Pinus albicaulis. NCBI lineage: Eukaryota > Viridiplantae > Streptophyta > Pinopsida > Pinales > Pinaceae > Pinus > Pinus albicaulis. The sequence goes on along the minus strand of JAXQQM020061356.1, from coordinate 24,933 downwards.
CATGATCACCACAACCTCATACACTCTACTAAATGATTCACACTGATCTAGGAAAAATTGGACAAACACATAGCCAATTATCAGCCTACCCTCAGCCTACCCTGCTTACACAATCCCTAGGTAATTAAACCCCTATTTAATAGGAAATTCAGCCTTCCTTGAATGTGTAATTCATCATGGAATTCCTGTGGTTTTATAACTGCACTTGGGAAGTTTTCCTAAAATAAAACTGATAGTTTAATTTCCTTGAACCTTAGTCTCAACTAGGTCTCCACGAGAATTAGCATGCATGCATCTATAAATAGTGAATCATCAATTACTTGGTATATCACAACTAGTGAATTAAATCTATTTTAATTCACTTGATCTTCCACTAGCTCATCAAATACTTAGAACTAGTTAAACTGATTTTAACTCAAACAATGTGAGTTAACTAATCCCACTCACACTACACTAGTGATACAATTACAACTAGACCCTGTTAATAAAATAATCACTCTACATGCCTATCCTTTGACCCTCAACTCAAAATTCTTGAGCTAACTAAGTATATCACACTTAGTTAACTATTACAAGTTGTTATGATATAATATTACAATTAATTTTCCAATTTATTTAATAAATTGGTTGCACACTAATGTATTGCTAGGACCCATCATTGTGTGACCTGTGATCCCACACTAGTGTGTGTGTTGCATTTTCTTGTTGAATTTCAACACCCCCTCTCAACAAGAAAGGGATTATCTTCTACCCCGATCTTGCCTATGTGGTATTAGAATTTTCTCTTCACAAGCACCTTCGTCAATATATATTCATCCTGATCCTCCGTGGGAATGTACTGCAACAACATAATGTGCCTCTGAACAATATCTCTGAGATGGTGGTACTAGATGTCAATATGCTTGGACATGTCATGGAATACTGGATTAACCAAGAGTTTTATGCAACTCTCGTTATCACAATGCATCACCTTTAGATCCATACGATGATCGAACAAACCAACAAGTATCTTCCTCATTGAGATGGCCTCACATATAGCTTGAATAGCTTCCATGTACTATGCCTCAGCTAAAATGAGTGCAACTAGTCTCTGCTTCCTATTGTACCAAGAAATTGTCGTTAATCCTATGCTGAAGATGCCCCCTGATGTGCTCTTCTTTTCTGATGGACTACCTGCCCAATCTACAGTGGTGAAGCCTTGAAGCTTCACTCCCTCTGTCTGCTTGTACCATAATCCATACTTTGTAGTGCCCCTGAGATATCTCAACACATGCTTCCCCACCTTCCAAAAGAGATTGGTAGGCTTAACCATATCTTGACTAAATTGTTTAACGACATATCATATTTCTGGTTGTGTGTTCACCAAATACATAAGTGAACCCACAAGATGCCTATAAATAGTAGCATCCACTACCTCTCCTGAAGTAGCATCCTCCTTCCTCCAAATACCTGCAAGAGGAGTCTCCATGGGTTTTTTCCCTCCATGTGGAACTTCCTCAGAATCTCCTTGGCATATTTTCCCTGAGATACAAATATCTCCCCATATCTTTGCCATACTTCCAAGCAAAGGAAATAATGCAAGAGCCCCATGTCCTTCATCTCAAACTCTCTTGCAAGAAGTTATGAGTTTCTCATCACCTATCAGTATCATATCATCAACATAAAGTAAAATAAGCAAAAGCTTACCATCAACCACAATATGATATAGGTTCGCATCCTCTTCACTCTTTGTGAAGCCCAACCCAATGAAATATTTTTTGATCATGGTGTACCAAGCACGAGGTGCTTGTTTCAGCCCATACAATACTCTCTTGAGTCTGCACACATGTGACTCCTTGTCAAAGATATCAAAACCTCTTGGCTACTCAATGTGCACTTCTTCCTCAATAAATCCATTGAGAAAGGATGTCTTTACATCCATATGATGTGTCTGACAACCCATTTGCACTTAGAGTGTAAGGATAGATCTAATCGATGAGTACCTTGCAACCAGTGCAAAATTCTTCTCATAGTCAATCCCATCTACCTGTGAGAATCCCTGGGCAGCTGGGCCACAAATATAGCCTTGTATTTCTCCACACTCCCATTTTCTACCTGTTTCACCTTGTAGATCCATCTAGATCCAACCACTGACTTCTCCATTGGTCTTGGGACCACTTCCCATGCACTTTTTCTAATAATGGAGTCATACTCTTCAACTATGGCATCAACCCATGTTGGTTGCTGCACTACTTCCTCAAAAGAGGATGGTTTTATCACAATACAATCACTTATAAGTGCCATGTATCTAGTGTACCTGTTTGGGGGCCTTCTCTGCCTGCGTTGTGATGTAGGTTCTCCTACATGGTCTGTCCATCTAGCATCAATTTTTCAGCCTCTCTAGTGCAGTTCCTACCATTTTTGGTGGATGTCTCTGCATGCGTGGTGTATTCCACACCATTATCCTTTGCTTGTGGTTGCTCCATATCCTGAGTTTCATCCTTTGGAACTAATAATTCCTCATCTGCATGCAAATTAAGGTCCCTCTCAAGGGACAATCACATGGCTTTCTCCTCATCAAATTTAACATCTCTCCTAAAAATTGTCATCATGTTAGCCAGCAAATACACTCAATAGTTGTGGGGAGTATCATTGTACCCCAAAAATATCCCAAACTCTGTTGTTGGTTCAAGCTTCTTCCTGGCATCTTTGGTAACATGGAAATAGACATATGAGCCAAAAAAATTAAAATATGAAACATCATTTTTCTTACCTGAAAAATCCTCCTCTGGGGTAGTCATGCCAAGTATCCGATGAGGACTACAGTTCTACACAAATACCGATGTGTTGCATGCCTCTGCCCACATATGCAACGGTAGGACATGATCATGTAACATAGCTCGTGCTGCTCCCACAATTGCTCTATTCTTTCTTTCTGCAAACCCATTTTGTTGTAGGTTATGAGGTGTAATCAATTCTCTCTGAATTCCTTATGTGGAACAAAAGTTCTTGAATTCATTAGAGATATACTCACCACCATTTTAGCTCCTTGGAGCCTTCACCTTCTTCCTTGTATATTTCCCTACCAGTGCTTTGAACTCACAAAACTTGGAGAACACCTGATCTTTCTTCTACAGAAATAATATCCAACACTTTCTAGGAAAAATCATAAAAAAAAATCACATAATACATTTTATTTGTCGTGGAAGGTGTAGATAATGGTCCACACATGTTTGAGTGAACTCTCTCAAGGATTTTCACTGCTTAGTTCTCCTTCTCATGAAAATTAGCTTTAGTAAAATTCCCCATGGTACATCCATTGCACATGTATATCTATGCAATAGTACCCTTCAGAAGACCTGTAGAAATCTATTGCATGATCCTCACAACACTATGGTGTAGATGGCCTAATCTCCTGTGCCATAACTCACCTGTATCCTAGCTCACCACCTTCCATACTTTACTAATCAATGTTGTGCAACCATCTAAATCAAGTTTTTAGAGGTTCTTCACATGAACCCCAATCCTCTTTACCTATGTTGTGGATTTGTGAAGAATGAATGCCTTTCCTTCACTGAAAACCACATCATATCCAAGGTCCTCCAACATAGCAACTGAAACTAAATTATTTTTCAAGTTTGGTACAAGCATGAAATATTTACCTGACTACCTCTGGAAAGTAATTGTACCAATCCCAGTAGTGCTATACCTCCTTTCATCACCCATATTGATGTGCATCTGAAGATCCTTCTCCTCCAAGCTACTAAAGATTTCTTTTTTTCCCGTCATGCGGAAAGATGCTCCACTATCTAAGTACCACATAGATCCCATCAAATTTGATGCCATGCATGTGATGAGAGAGAAGTCCAACTCAAAATATGAGGCCAAAGCTTCACTCACTACAAATTCCTGAGCCTTCTTTTTGTTCTTCTTCTTTTGTGGATAATTTGTGGCATAGTGTCCATGATCATGATAGTGAAAACATTTCACCTTTGACATGTCACACTTATTACCTTCTTTTCCAGTCTCATATTTGGAATGGGACTTCCTCCCCTTCCCCTTCTTTGCCTTACCATCCAAGGCACAATTTTCCTCATCATCTGTCTTGGATGAGGATCCATCCCAGGTATTCCGTAGAAACTCTTCTTGTACCAAATCTGACCAAAATCACTCCCAATATGGTAAATTATCCCTCTCATTCATAGAGTCCTTGTAAATATGCTAGCTCTTGGGAAGGCCTAGAAGTGCTAGGATCACCAATTCATCATCAACAACAGTAATCCCAACAATTCCAGGCACATCTCAAAATTGAGTGAACTTGGTTAAGTATTTATGGATTGTGTCTCCCTTATCCATTTTGATTTTCCTGAGCTTGTCCTTGAGTGCCAATTTTTTGTGGTCACTGTTGTTTTGAAAAAGATCTGTCAAGGCCTTCCACATAGCATATGGAATTTTCCTTTCCATGGATACTCGAGACAATATGATCTCAAAATCTCTCTAACAAGATCCTCCTCGCCTTTGCTACCTTCTTCTTCCATGCATCAAGAAGTTGGGCATCTACTGCCGCGGCCTTGGGAATATCATTATCTATGAATTCCTTCAACCCATTATCCTCCAACACTGCCTCCATCTTGTCCTTCCATAAAATATAATTCGAACTTCCCTCGAGTGCATATGCTAATCTCAAGCTATTGAAAGACATCTTGATCTGCTTATATCTCTAAAGAAAGTACATGCATATTTGAATATTGTTCAACACAAACTCAATTTATTCTCCAATATTGTGGTTTTTATCACTCTAATACCATGTAGAAAATATCTAACATAACTCTGATACCATGTAGAAATTACACCAATGGATTCAATCCGATCATGTAATGTACTAAAACAATATACTAAATACTTCTACAATATTTTCAGAATATAAATCATGATCGCTCAATCACATGCAAGTAAGAGAAAGAAGTAAATCAATACACAACACCAAATATTCCTGGGAAAATAAATTACTCAAAAATCCTCCAGCTTTATTATATAATTAACTAAGGAATCATGAATAATACAATGTATTTTTTATCACCACAACCTCACACACTCTACCAATTGCTTCACACTGATCTAGGAAAAATTGGACAAACACATAGCCAATTATAAACCTACCCTCAATCTACCCTACTCACGTAATCCCTAGAGAATTAAGACCCTATTTAATAGGAAATTTAGCCTTCCTAGAATGTGTAATTCATCATGGGCTTCCTGTGGTTTTATAACTGCACCTAAGTAGATTTCCTAAAATACAACTGATATTTTACATGCATTGAACCTTAGTCTCAACTGGGTCTCCACTAGAATTAGCATGCATGCAACTATAAATAGTGAATCATCAGTTACTTGGTATATCACCACTTGTGAATTAAATATATTTTAATTCACTTAATCTTCCACTAGCTCATCAAACCGTTAGAACTAGTTAAATTGATTTTAACTCAAACAATGTGATTTAACTGATCCCACTCACACTACACTAGTGCTACAACTACAACTGGACCCTGTTAATAATGGAATCACTCAACATGCCTATCCTTTGACCCTCAACTCGAAAATATTGAGCTAACTAAGTCTATCACACTTAGTTAACTATTACAAGTTGTTATGAGATAAGTTTACATTTAATTTTCCAATTTATTTAATAAATTGGTTGCACATTAATGTATTGCTAGGACCCATCACTGTGTGACTTGTGATCCCACACTAGTGTGTGTGTTGCATTTTCTTGTTGAATTTCAACATATAAGGTGTTATGAAGGTAAATCCTCTCTGCGGATAGAGACGATCCCTCTAGCCCTAGGGTGGGTCTAGTAACAAAAGGACATGCTAAGGTGTTGCTCCCTAGTTAATGAATGAACAAAAAACGTAATAGATTGACCTACCTTGAATCCAACATTGTCGTTGTTGCAGAAAGAGTAGTGGCCTCTCGCTCCTACCTTGGAAAATCACAATATGTTCGTTGTTATGCTCAGATACCTGCACATAGGACAAAGAACAATAACAACATACGACATAATAGTTTCACTTATAACTATTAGCCAGTAAAAGAGGGTTAAACATATCGCATCAAATAAACATCATAACACAATAGTGGAACCAAATAGTAGTCATGTATATAAATGAATAGAAGGAAGAGTACAACCGATGCTTTGAAATCGCAGTCTCCTCCAGCGGGGTTCAGGCGAAGCGCGTCTCAAATGTTGGTCAGGGAATTCAGACTCAAGATCTCTCAAAAATCTTCGACTCAAGCTCTATCAACATAATCCTTCTTATTCTATCTTCTCTAGCAACTTAGCTATAGTATGTATAATTCTCCCAGTTCAGCTAGCTTCTACTAAAAGAGATAGTTTCTTTTATAGAATAAAAGGAGGATGTTGGGATCCCTACAAAGGTGGGAGGGAGTCCTAACCTTTAGGAGAGTTCAAAGGGAGGTAGAAACTACTAACTGAAGGAAGGAATCCGTGGTTATTTCAGTTCAACCACTCCCAATGACTCATCCCCGAGGTGGTTGGAATGGAACCTTTGCCTCTATTCTTAAAAAACATTCCATAAATGGCTTGGTGCAGGTGTCTAACTGGCACAGAGCACCAACTGGCACAGGCATAGTGTTAAATTTCTCTAACGGCGTGAGGGTGTAACTGACTACTCGTGCCAAGACAAAAATAGGGATTTTACAGCTCTGCTCAGGGAAATGTCAATAAGAAGAATGTTGCTTTCATCAAAACGGATGCAAGGATGGTATTTGCAAAGCATGACACTGCTTATTGGTCACAAAAACGACCCTCCAATGTGCGAGTTGGGGATTGCAGGGACAATGAAAAAATGCTATGTAACACAAGGTGAAGCAGGCAATAGATGGGAGTGTGGAGAAGAACTGGGCTAGATTTGTGGCCAGGGAGTTCTTTAAGGTGGAGGGGATTGAGTATGATGAGAAATTTTCACCAGTCACAAGATACTAATCTTTTACATCCATCCTTGCACTCTCGGCATAGATGGGGTGGAATATACATCAAATGGATGTAAATACAACCTTTATCAACGGATTTATTGAGGAATAAGTGTACATTGAGTAGTCGAAAGGTTTTGAGACCTTGGACAGGGAGTCACATGTGTGCAGACTCAAAATAGCATTGTATGGGCTAAAGAAAACACCTCATGCTTCATACACCAAGATTGATAGCTATTTCACTGGGTTGGGCTTCACCAAGAGTGAAGTGGATGTGAACCTATATCATATTATGGTTGATGGTAAGCTTTTGATTATTTTACTTTATGTTGATGATCTAATACTGACAAGTGATGAGCAGCTCATAAAATCTTGCAAAGAGGATCTTGAAAAAAAATTTGAGATGAAGGACATGGGTCTCTTGCACTATTTATTTGGATTAGAAATATGGCAAAGAGATGTAGGGAAATTTGTATCTTAAGGAAAGTATGCCAAGGATATTCTGATGAAGTTCCACATGGATGGAAACAAACCCATGGAGACTCCTCTTGCAGGAAACTAGAGGAAGGAGGATGCTACTTCAAGTGGAGTAGTGGATGCTACTATTTACAGGCAATTTGTGGGTTCACTCATGTATTTGGTGAACACATGACCCAACATATGCTACACAGTTAAACAACTGAGCCAAGATATGGTTAAGTCGACAAATCTCTTTTTGAAGGCAAGGAAGCATGTGTTGAAATATATTATGGGCACTATAAAGTATGGATTATGGTACAGATGGACATAGGGAGTGAAGATTTAAGGCTTCACCGATGCATATTGGGCAGGGATTCCATCCGACAAGAAGAGCACATCAGGAGGCATATTCAACATAGGATCAGCAACAATTTCTTGGTATAACAGGAAACAAAGATCAATTGCACTCATTTCAGTAGATGCATAGTACATGGCACCCAATCAGGCAACATGCGAGGCCATCTAGATGAGGAAGATACATGTTGGTTTTTTCAGTCAACAGATGGATTCGAGGGTGATACATTGTGATAACGAGAGTTGCATAAAACTCTTTGTTAATCTAGTATTCCATGACAAGTCCAAAAATATTGGTATCTGGTATCACCATCTCACAGATTGTATTGAGAGGAGGATTCACTACAAGGAAAAGACCCTCTAGCAGATGTTTTTGAGGAACCCCTTATAAAAATAGACCAGATATCCATTTGTAGTGGAGGTCTCTAGAGGAGGTTGGTAGGGGAGGTTTTTGCGGATGTTCTTTTTTTTTTTTTTCTGGTGTGTTTCTCATCATAAACCGTACAAATGTGTTTAACTCACAACACACTGGTGCATACTAAAAATTGGCACACTGAGACACCGTGCTCTCCGTACAAACCGGCCTAGTGCATCTAATTACTATAGCGCACTGGTGCGCTATGTAGAAACAGGCCCGATGCATCTTAAAAATCCATGCACCACCTGGTGTGTCTCAAAAACCTGCACATCGAAACAGGCTTAAATATAAAAAAAAATCTGGCTGAAAAATTCGCATTTTCACTTCTTCAGTGCTCTAGGCCTCTCAAGCACTGGTGTGAATTTCTCTTGTTTAAGACACCCTGCCATTGGTTCTCCCATTGCATGCTCTGCTATCGTCCATTGCCCACCTTGTGGAGTTTGAATTTTCGAAAACGGTGGGAAATTTTGGTTTCTCCAATTCCTCAGCAAATATGCCTCCTTGACGCACAAATGTATAGGTATTTTAATTGTTTCTCAATAACTAAACATTTTGGCGGATTAGATTTGTAAAAAACATTAAAATTTACCATTAAAAAAAAAAATGTGCAGTGTGCCCTAGCAGTTCGGCTCGCACTGTTTGCGGTGTTGCCTGTACATTTATAGGCCGTACCGAAAATGGTGCTAATGGAAACCACACCAGGTTCCGATACGGTAACGAAAAACACACACCCTATTTTTTTTTTAAACTGACATGGCAGTGTAGTCGTTTAAATGACTACACCATTGACTATGTACAAGTGTCGAGAGGGCGGTGCATTGACCAAACTATGTGCCCAAGGGTGGATAGTTTGGTCAGCACACTGCCCTCCTGACATCAGTCCATAGTCAACGGTGTGGTCATTTAGAAGACCATGCCATTGACCATGTACTGGTGTCAAGAAGGTGGTGCGTTGACCTAACTATCTTCCCTGGGGCATATAGTTTGGTCAACGCACCGCCCTCCTGACACTGGTACATAGCTAATGGTGCGGTCATTTATAGGATCGTACCATTGACCATGAATTATTGTTAGGTGGTACGTTGACCTAAATATCTGCCCCCGAGCAGATAACTTCGTCAACACACCACAGGAAAAAGTAAATTTTATGTTTTGCGGTGCGTATAAAATTTCCATGCGCACCGAGAGCAGTGCGCGATAAAAACGGATGCACCGATACCAGTGCGTAACTGTTTTTTTGGGCACATCATCTATTTTTTTAATTTTATATATATATATGGTCTCATTTAATAAGAAAAAAAATTTAATCTGTGAATCATTCAGTGACGTCAATGAAGAGAACAAAGGGAATAACAAGAACATATAGAGGACCAGTATAGTGTGATTCACCTGTGGGAGGCATGAGAGAGGGAGAGACTTATGTACCCTCGCCATAATACGGCAGCCACCTAGTTGCTCCTAAGGGAGGTAGGCCTCCTCAATTTCTATGAGGAGGCTACATCCCTGAAGGGCCATATTGGGTTATTGGGACAACTCATCTTCAGGTGGAATGCCCACCAATAGGCTTTCCGGGTTAGTCTTGACCAGTGGTACACACCCACTGAAGAGGACATATATTTTTTTACTGGCCTATCTAGGAGAGGGCAAGATTTTCCCTAGTTCCTAGATGTACCCCTCGACTATGCAACAAGGAGTCAGTTAGCATACTCCCAGAGATCATTAGGGATGATATAGTTTCTCCCGCAGATTTTTAGGTTTCTAATTGTCAGTTACGTATTGCTTTGTTTAGTGCAGAGGAGGTGAGGTGCCTCTCACTACTGTTGACAATGATTTCACACTACACCAATGACGAGAAACACATTAGTTGCCCGCTTTTATTTTATGTTGATTCTTTATTCCAGGCGCCACGACTTGTGAGATGGTCTGTGATTTTTTTGTGACAGTTTTGTACAACATTAGATAGATGTTGTTCTCAAGCACATGGGAGGTTGACCTTCCCTTTTACTTCAATTATTTTTTCTTTTCTTTTTTAGAGGTTTCCAGAGATGAGGCCTAATTTTTTTCAGAAACCTTGTAGGTCGATTTTCCACATAGATGGAGATGTGGGGCCAGATGATGCCCAAGAGGGGCCAGTTTGACTTTCCCACTGGGATATTCTTGATGCACTGGAGTTGCTATCCAATATTGATGATCACTCCTTCGTTCTGGTGCCATTTCTATACACTGGTTTGTATTGGCGAGGATGTACCAATATCCTCTTCACACAGGATGAGCCGTTGGATGAGAGAGGTAATAATAGTGTTTTCTTTAAATTAATATAGTTTCATTTTATTGTGTTAGCTAATTAATTAGAATTATAAAATTTATTTTAACATGTTCTTTAACTTGTTTTATTAAATTGTTTAATGAAATTGTCTAATTATTGTTGTGTACTTATATATATTTTGTAGATATTGGGTCATTCGTTGGCAATGAGATTCCACCACCACCAAATGATCCAGGTGTAGATCATGTTGACGAGGAGATGGCAGAGGCAGAGGATCAAGGTGATAGACCTAATCCTGATCGGGCACAGATACCCACGAGTGTGAGGCGTAGGCTAGACACCCAATTTAGGATGGAGTTGGGCGACCAGCTCCATCGACTCCTAGTTGAGGAGGGAGTCAGTCTGGTTATGATTAGAGAGATAGAGGCTTATCGTAGGCTGACACAGATCTGGAGAGTCATGGCACGCGATATGTTGAACCTCATGCATCATATCGTTGGAGATAGCATAGCACTAGCGTGGGCTAGGATGGGTAGGCGTGGTGGAGATGCAGTACGACAAAGCAACGCATCATCTGATTATCATGATCATGAGGGGAGTGATCATCATTCTATTACTCCACCTCATGCCAGAGATCATGATGAGCAGCCTGTAGCATCCAATCATGATCATTAGCAGGCATCCTCTAAGCAGTCTGCTCCATCTCAGCAAACACATCCTAGTCCTAAGGAGGCACCTGATCCTGAGGAGGGTGCAGGTTCATCTAAGGAAGCAGTTCCATCAACTAAGAAGGCCACTGCATCATCTACTAAGCGGGATGGACCATCCACTAGTTATCAGCAGACACCTCCAGATCAGTAGGCACATGATCATCATCTATCTGAGCATGTCGAGGTTGCACCATCGATTGAGCAGGCATCGACTAGTACTAGTATTGATGTACCACCATATATTTGACATTTATATGCAGTTATATTACAGTGTTATATTTTTGACATTATATATATATATATATATAATGTCAAAAATATAACACTGTAATATAACTGTATATATATATGGTCCATGTATTTTATGTTCATTTAATGTGCAACTTGCAGATAGATGTGTATGTGCTAGCAATTATTTGACATGAGATGTATATTTGATGTTTGTGTTGTCATGATGTTTTACAATGCTTGTGTTTTGTTAGATGATCATGATCACGATGATTAGATGATGTTAGCGAAATTGAATGTGTATTTTAGTTGAATATGTTTGTACGATGGTTATCACGATTGTGATGTTTATTGTTAATATTAAATCATGATATTTATTAAATGTTATGTTGCGATTTTAATTGAAATTTTACTTTTAATTGTATGTAAAATTGTAATTGTATTTCTAATTTTAATTGTAATTGCATGTAAATATTTGAAAAATTGTAATTGTAATTGTAATTGTATGTGAAATTGTAAAATTGTAATTCTAATTCTAATTCTAATTCTAATTGTATGTAAAATATTTGAAAAATTTTAATTGTGTTGTGAAATTATCGTAATTGGAATTTTAATTGTAATTGTATGTAAAATTGTAAAATTGTTATTGTAATTGTAATTGTATGTAAAATTCTAAAATTGTAAAATTGTAATTGTATGTAAAATTCTAAAATTGTAATTGTAATTGTAATTATATGTGAAATTGTAAAATTGTAATTCTAATTGTAATTCTAATTCTAATTGTATGTAAAATATTTGTAAAATTTTAATTGTGTTGTGAAATTATCGTAATTGGAATTTTAATTGTAATTGTATGTAAAATTGTAAAATTGTTATTGTACTTGTAATTGTATGTAAAATTCTAAAATTGTAATTTTAATTGTATTGTGAAATGATTGTAACTTAATTTTAATTGTAATTGTATGTATTGTCATCATTCAATTTTATTAAAATTTGTAAATTTGTAAAATTGTAAATTAATTGTCAATTTTGAACCATAACTACTGTAAGTAAAATGTATAATGTAAATTGTTAAATTATCATCATTGTAAAATTGTAAAATCGTATATTCGTATGAATATAAATAATTGTAAAATAATAAATCTAGAATAATATGAATTTTTGTAACATAATAAAGTTTATAAAATAATGCAAATAAATTCATGTAATTTAGAATTATCATTATTTTATTATGATCTTACATACTGAAAATAATAGTATACATTTTGAAGATATCATTCACACACATTTAAAGCAATCAAGTAGTTGTATTATTTTAGGAATTGACATTATAAAAAAAATAACATTATACAATACGCCATTGTTTTCGAGATCAACATAATTGCAAATTATCAAGTGAAATGATTTTAACATTAAAACAATGCAAATTACCAATTAATTCAAAACATATATTATAATATTTCGAAAAAAAAGAGTCTTAGTTATAAGGTAATTAATTTATCTTCTTTATAAAAACCCATCTTAAAAAGTATAAATGATGAAATAACACATGTACCATATCACTCTCGGTTCTCGTGATCACCCTCATTATCTTCAAGCTCGCTTGGCATGATAACACTATTGTTCTCAAAATATGTTTTGATCTAGCGTCATGTCTCAATGCAAACCACCAATCCCTATCCAACACATCTGGGTAAAAAAACACCTAGTTTCAGTGTTTGGGGAAAACATAGGGCTCCTTAGCTTCATCCCACATCTTTCTAGATTTGATACATATCAGCCTATTAACATGATATTCCTTTACAATATTCCGATCAAAGGTGTCCCACCACTTGCACCTAAAAATAACACATTGGAAAGAAGAAAAATCCACTTCAATGATCTCTTGTATCTTTTTGACGTAACCTAACATCCCTTGTACTAGGTTTTGATCATGGTGGCTAGCTCGACTAGATTGATCGACCTCAACTCCCACTCCACAGTCTTGTGCCATCTATCCATCATCAACATTTTATGTGCGAAAATGGTGTCCATATGCCCACATAGATGGGAACAAATTCACGTATAAAAAGTTAAAAAATCATAGTGTCATGTGTCTTATAATAACCCAATTTTTAAAATGTGAAATATAAATGTAATTAAATTTCAAAGGTGCATTATTACGTTTAAAATGTACATAAGTAGATTATTACTGAGTGGGTACACCCAATTCCCGTGTTTAGCGCATCCTCTTCAGCACGTGGGTAATGACCGATTGCACCGTATTTCTCTCTGACTTGGTCAGCAACCCAATTTTTGGGGCATATACTTGGCATATTTTATTTTAAATGATCAGTATAAGGCACACTTCTACCATTCAACCATCAGAATTCTTTCCTGTCACTATCCCATTTCATCCTCTTTTGTTTGTACAATACGATCCATGGTTGTGTCACTTCGGAACTATAAAGAACAAATTTATTGATTGCTTAAATTTCTGCATTCGTTGATGAAATAAAACCGACATATAGTGCATATGAGATCAAAATATACATTATATCAAATTTTAGCTCACCTTCTCTTTTGTCTTCATCCCTTTCATCGTCTCAAATCACCGCACCTGGTCTGTTGTTGATCTACTTGATGTACTCACTGGCATAATAGAAAGACTCATACGATATGTACCCCTCTGCCATAGACCGCTCGGGTTTTTCCTTTTCTCGAACAAAACCTTTCAATTTATTCATGTACCTCTCTAAGAATAACATCCAATGACAAGAAACCACCCCAACTAATTTAACCTCATCTACTAGATGGATTATAATATGAACCTGGAATTCCATGAAACTCGTCAGTAGTTTCTTCTCAAACATACAAACAATCTCAACTATCTCTTGACACCACCATGGAATGCTAGCCACATGAATCTCCTTTGACATGATCCAATGTACAAATTCAGATAATTTAGATATGGCATGTCCTAGGTCTTGGGAGAATTAATGTTTCACACACCCACACACGAAGGATAATGACATTGCAAAGTTATAAACACATAAAATAATATACAAAATTAGTTATGTTTTATGATCCCTGCATGGGATAAAATTTATTAATAAAACAAATAATAAAATCATGCTTCTAACATTATACGTACTCTTAGAAGATTCAAATGGTCATGTGATTTCAACCCCGAAAAATGGTCATCCACAGTGAATCAATGCTGTAGTGAAGACCCGTATGAAGATGGCACCCTCACACCCATTATAAATTCCTTTGCTAAAGAAATATCATCTTTTTATTAAATCCATAGGACATCACCTTCTTTGAAATACCAATTAGAGGGACTAGTTTCTGCCTCTGATCGTGTACTTTCTAATCATCTTGGTCAATGTTTCTTTTTAGTTTTTGAAGTAATAAGATCTTTCCTAACAGCCAATGTGTCCCTTTGTTTCGATGATATGTGGCTCCATAAAGAAGATGAAACATTTTTAAATATATGCATGGGATCTAATAAGTGGGTAATCTTAATATGCTCCCAATATGGGAGGTTATAAAAGATATATTTTATTTTCATCCCAATGGGAAATTTCTCAACATAGGTGTCGAACAATTCTAGATCATCTAACATAGGCTCCCCATTTGAATCAAACATTTCTATGAACTCCTTTTCCTTCTCTCTCCCATATGCTCTAAGCCATTCAGCTAGTATCATTATTGGAGGCCTTTGGGTTCTCTCTCATTTACCATTTAAAGAGGATGATACTCTTCTATAAGGGTGTTCTTCTGGGAGGAATACCCTTGAGCAGTCATACACTGGCTTTCATAGGTCATTGGACCATCTAGATTTCAGATAAGGTTCACAATATTTACATCCAAAATACCTTTTTGTTACAAAACCTAAAAAATTATTGTATACAATATGCATGGAACATTAAATAATATCGTATTAAAGATCAGAACAATTAAAACAAATTAAACAACTAAAGAGCGAAACAATATTGTATATAAATAAATCAATAAACATATAATACCAGAGAAAACTCCTAAGCCTATATAATCATGTGTCGTGTAAGCACATATGCCATACAACGTAAAACTCCTCTCTATTGTGATGGGTATTGATACATTGTATACATTTATCCCATCCGATAATTCCTTCAATTCATATACCAGTGGTTGTAAGTAGACATCCATTTTCTTCACTTGTCTTTTACCAGGGACTATGAGAGCCAACATAAGATGTTCATTCTTCATGGACAACCATGGGTGGGTATTGTTATTCATCACCTATGTAATATATTGGAGGTTTCCCCATCGAAGTGGCTAATTTATAAGGCGTTGATCTCTCTTTTCTTATATTTTTGGAGCTGGTTACATAAAATTTGGTATCAGAGCTTCGGATTCTAGGGTTTCATTGCTCCAAACAGGTTATTGTGGAATTTTCTCTACAAATTTTTTTCTACGAAGGTTCAGAAACTAAAAATTTTACAGTGCAAAGCTTAAATCCTGAGGAACGTCGTGTAAAAATTTTAGATCTTTATTCGCACTATTTCAGAGATATGATTTGTGGAAATTAGGGTTTTTTCAAGCTCCCGAATTTCACCTAAAACAGGTCATCATGGAAGTTTTACTATAACGTTTTTCTACTAAGGTTCAGAAGCTGATATTTTTACAGAGCCAAGTTGAAATCCTGAGGAACGTCGTGTAAAAATTTCAGATCTTGGTTCGCAATATTTTTAGATATATGATCTATGGAAGTTAGGGTTTTCTTAGGCTCCTAAATTTCATCTCAAATAGGTGACCGTGGGAAAATCATTATAACTATCTCTCTTTGAGCATCGAATTGGAATTATGTAAAAAGTGGATGCAAGTAAATGAACTTTAGTTTTCTATATATCAATTTTACAGTCAAAGGAGGAAACAGTGACACGTGACACATCATACAAGTTTGCTTTACTGAACCAGTCCATAATTAGGTCATTGTGGGATATTGGGCATAACTTTGCCTTGAAGAATCCAAATCAGTTCAGATCTGTGGAATTTGAAAGAAGCTTCAGAGGGATACTACAGGGCCGAATTTCAGATATTGAAGATCTGCAATTACAGAGATAATTTAGTTTCATTATCGGGCTCCTTAAAAGAAAGAAAAATGTGTGTATTGTTTTTTTTCGAATTGCATAAGTCTTGTGTGAAAAAGTAGTTTGAATTGATTCCAAGGGCATATTGTAGAACAGATATCAGTATTGGGTTCTAAAATTCCCCCTAAAAATAATTCAACACCCATTAAGCCTTTATAAGGCTCTACTATGACTCATAAAAACAAAGAACTGCAACATGACATGTCAAAATTACAAGAGCAAGTGCACCAAATTTTTCTCTTGCAAAGAGCAGCAAAAAATGAAATGGAAGTTTTGAAGAAAGGTGTGCAAGCTAAGATGGATGGTTTTAAGAAAGGAATGGAAGCTAATATGGATGGCATGGAAGCCGACATGGAAGATAAGATGGATGACATGGAAGAAAAAATGAAAGACAACATGGAAAACATGAAGAATGATCTAAAATCAGACATGGAAGGTTTGACAAAGTTGATACAAGAAATGTTTCCTAATGGCAAAAAGATAGTAGATGAAACTCATGATGAGAAAAAAATAAATGTTAATCATGATTTTATAAACTCTAATGTTGTTTGGAATAACCAACATATTCCAAATATGGACATGAGGAAGTTTGATGGAAAGGATCTTGTAACATGGATACTACAGATGGAGCAATATTTTGATCTCAATAATGTGCAAAACACACAAAAGGTACACATTGCAACTTTACATTTAGAAAAAATACATTTGTATGGTATCAATGGCTTTTCTCCTGTAAAAAAATTGTCACTTGGTCAAATTTTATGGAGGAAATGATAGCACATTATGAGGATACAAAGAGAAGCACCTTCTTTATCCAATTGATAAATCTCAAACAAAAGGGTTCAATGGTGGAGCACATTGAGGACTTTCAAAATTTGAATATAAGGGTAACTAATATTCTAGAGGAATACATGATTGATGTCTTTATAAGGACTTTAAAGGATAACATCCAACATGAAGTTCTCGTTTGGGAACCTGATTCATTGGAGAAAGCATTAATATTGGAAAGAAAAATCGAATGTAAAATTATGGTGACAAGGAAGCCTACCACTCACATCTATAAATATGGAAGTGTTGCTACTCCTAGATTTCCACAACCTAAAAGGTTGACACCACAAAAATTGGAAGAAAAAAGAGCAAAAGGGCTTTGCTACAGTTGTGATAGCAAATACACTAAAGGTCATAAGTGTGCTGAGAAGAAATTATTTTACATAGATTGTGAAGAGGAAGAAGAAAATGAACAAGAAGAGGATATACACCAGGAACCAACCATAGAAGAGGAAGAAATGAGTCTGACCATATCGTGTAATGCATTGGCAGGAATTACCACTCCTCAAACTCTCAAGATAGAAGGACATATCAAAAAGAAAAAGGTAATAGTGTTGATTGATTCAGGTAGCACCCATAATTTTATTCATTGTAAGGTAGCCAAGGAATTAAATTGTTTCCTATACCCAACACCAGAATGTCAAGTGATTGTTGCAAATGGAGGAACTATAAATTGCTCTGGAAAATGCCATAATATCAAGCTAACCATGGGGGAATATGTGTTGAAAAGTCCAATGCTTTCCATTCCTATGGGAGGTGCTGATGTTGTACTAGGAGTACAATGGTTACAATCTTTGGGGACGGTAGCTTTTAATTTTCAAGAACTTTTCTTGAAATTTTTTTCAGAAGGAAAGGAAGTCGAATTACGGGGTATTGAAGGGAAGCCAGGAAGGATAATAAGCTCTAATGTCATGACAAATCTTATAAAGAAATAACAACGAGGCGTAATTGCACAATTATGCTCACTAGAAGTTCTGACATCAAAATCATCTATTTCTCCATATCTCCAAAAAGTCTTGGACAATCATTCCAAGATGTTTGAAACTCCCAAAGCACTCCCACCTATTCGTGATCATGATCATGCTATTCATTTGATTCCAGGAAGTGTTCCTCAAAACATCAGGCCTTGCAGATATCCTTATGTCCAAAAGAGTGAAGTTGAACGTATCGTTGTAGAAATGTTAGAGGATGGAATAATTCAACCTAGCTAAAGTTCTTTCTCTCCTCTTATAGTATTGGTGCACAAGAAGGATGGATCATAGTGCATGTGTCTGGATTATAGGGAGCTCAGTAAGCTCACTAGTAAAGAGAAAGTTCCCATTCCTATGATTTTATGAATTATTGGATGAATTACATGGAGAAATTTATTTTACCAAGTTGGATCTTCATTCAGGATATCATCAAATTAGAATGAATATGAAAGATATTTCAAAAATAGCATTTCGAACTCATGAGGGTCATTATGAATTTTTGGTCATGACTTTTGGCCTTACCAATGCACCTTCTGTATTTCAAGGGTTGATGAATTCCATTTTCAAACCCTTCCTTAAAAAAAAATTCTAGTACTTTTTTATGATATGCTAATCTACTGCAGGTCTTAGAAGGATCATGTTCAACATGTTGATAGGGTGCTCAAACTATTGGAGGAGAAACAATTATATGCAAAAAAATCCAAATGTTTCTTTGGAGTACAAGAGGTGGAATATCTAGGCCACATTGTATCTCATGAGGGTGTTAAGGTAGACCCTAAAAAAATTAAATCCATTAAGGAATGCAAATTCCCCACAACCATAAAGCAGTTGCGAGGATTTCTTGGGTTAACAAGGTATTATCGCAAGTTTGTTAAGAATTATGGGAGAATAGCAGCACCTCTAACAACATTATTTAAGAAAGATGCATTTTCATGGATTCCTGAAGCAACTAAGGCCTTTGAACATCTTAAATAGGAAATGTGCCTAGCACCAGTCTTATCTATGCCAGACTTCACAAGAACCTTTATTGTGGAATGTTATTCCTCAAGAAATGGAATTGAGGTTGTTTTAATGCAAGAAGGAAGACCCATTTCTTTTGAAAGTCGTCCAATCAAAGGAAATAATTTACAAAAAGATATTTATGAGAAGTAAATGTTAGCAATACTACATGCACTAAATAAATGGTGACCTTACCTAATGGGAAGACACTTCAAGTTAAAAACTAATGATAGAATTAAAACTTTTTTGGAACAAAGACTCTCTTCATAAGAGCACCAAAAATGGATCACAAAGATGTTGGTTGATGACTTTGAAATAATCTACAAAAAAGGGAAGCTAAATGTTGTGGTAGATGCACTCTCAAGAAATGATAAAGAGGTGGAAGCATTTCCTTGTGCCATTTCTATTATCCAACCAAATTGGATAACCGAAGAAAGGGATGAATGGAAGAAGGACGAAGAAGTGTGCACACTCATTCAAAATTTACAACAAGATCATAGTACATTTGATACAATTATTTGGAAAAATGATTCCTTATGGTACAAATATCGCTTATATATCTATAAGAATTCCCAACTAAAACAAAAGATTCTTTTGGAATTGCAAACTTCTCCTTTAGGAGGACACTCAGGATTTTTAAAAACTTACCACAGGGTGAAGAAAGATTTTTTTTGGGATGGCCTTAAATCTGATATTCAAAATTTTGTAGCGGAATGTTTAGTTTTCTAGCAAAATAAAGTTGAGACAATTAAAACCTCGGTTCTTCTACAACCTTTATCCATTTCAAGTCAACGTTGGGAGGATATTTCAATGGATTTTATCATAGGTTTACCTAAGTCCAAATGAAAGAGTGTCATCATGGTGGTAGTTGATAGACTTACCAAGTATGCACAATTTTGTGCATTATGTCATCCATTTAAAGAAAGTACAGTTTCTACTGCATTTATAGAAACAATTTAAAAGCTACATGGGAACCCAAAGATTATTGTAAGTGATAGAGATCCCATTTATACTGGAAATCTTTAGACGGAATTATTTTCTTGTTTGGGTACTCAACTAGATCATAGCTCATCTTATAATCCTCAATCTGATGGTTAAACTGAGATAGTGAATAAATGTTTGGAAGGATATCTTCGTTTTTTTTGTATCTGATGAGCAAACACATGGGTCAAGTGGTTACCTCTCGCTGAATGGTGGTATAACACTTCCTTCCATATTGTAGCAAAAATGACCCCATTTATGGCACTTTATGGATATCATCCACCATCCATCACATCATCTTTAAGAGAAAATTCTAAGGTTAAAGTAGTGGAATATCACATCACGCATTAACAAGAAGTTCTCGAACTCTTAAAGGATAACCTAAATTTGGCACAAAATCGAATGAAACAACACACAAATCAACATTGCAGCGAGAGAAATTTTAATGTATGAGACTAGGTATTTTTACGGCTACAACCATGCAAAAAAATGTCCCTCAAGCAAGCTAAGAAGGATAATAAATTATCACCAAAGTACTATGGTCCTTACAAGGTGTTGCTAAATATTAGTAGTATGGCATACAAATTGGAGCTTCCTATTTCTTCACAAATGCATCTAGTTTTCCATGTTTCATGCTTAAAGAAGGTTATAGTTGACAAAATTCCAGTTCAAACATTTTTGCCAGAACTTGATGAGGAAGGAAAAATCATATTGGAACCTGAAGCAGTCATGGAAACAAGAACTCGATAGCTACGAAATCGATCAGTTCCAGAGTATCTCATCAAGTGGAATAACTTACCCACTGAATATTTTACATGGGAGGATGAGAATTGTATACGGAAGCTTCTGAAGCTACTCAAGCATTGAGGACAACACTTTTTTGAAGGAGAGCGGCATGTTAGGTCCCTATATTACTAGTATAATCCCTATTTGTTGTTAGTGTAACCTCCTTATTGTTATTGTTGTACCCCTGTAACCCCAATATTGTTATTATTGTGCCCTTACATTATTATTGTTAGGTCGGCTAGGATTATATTGTGATCCCATGGACTCCTATATATAGAAGGAGTTTTTTTCATTGTATCATCCAAGAATTGTTCATTTATGTAATGTATTGGAGGTTTCCCCCTTGAAGTGGCTAATTTCTAAGGCATTGATCTCTCTTTTCTTCTATTTTTGGAGCTGGTTACATAACACAGACATATCTCTTTGTCTGCATATTCTCCTCTATATATAATACAATCCTTTGGACATGCATGATATGATATGTACTCAACACCCAACATTTTCAACAATTTCTTTGCCTCTTCGCAGCTACTGGGCAAGACATTATCACTCGGAAGAACCTTGTCTTTGAATAACTTATAGCTAGTCATGGAAAATATTAAATGTACATTAAAGCCGATATAATTACTAACGTTCATAAAATTGACCATTTTTAATGTTAATTATGTGATTATATTTCTCAAAATATAAGGGAGGTCTTGATGGTGAATTACCTCAAAATTTCTGAGAAACATGCATTCGACAAGCCAAACTTTGCTTTCAAGTTGTATAGTAACATCATTGTTCCCAACTAGGTAGACTTTGCCTGACTTCTAGGTCCAAAGAGAGGGGTGGTGGAAGAAAATTTAAGGCTTTCGAAAAATGTATTAGTGATATGAGCATCATCCCCTAGCTGATCATCATTTTGGAATGCATCTAATAGCATTGTCTCCATGGCAGTCATATCCCTTAATTAACCATCCATACCAACTACTATTTGATTGCCTCCAATTCCAGCTTATGAAGAACTATTATAGTTGTAGTAATTCCTAATTGGTGAATCTGGACGTAGTGGGAATTGAATAGGTGGTTGATTCAATCATTCTTGGTATCGTTCCTCTTTGATTTTTTCTCTTAATTCATCCTTCTTTTGATTTGAAATTTATAGAAATTATATAACATGCATGTATATCTTGGATTCACCTGATCTAACAATGTATTAAAGTTAAATATTGAATCGCTTCTACAAACCTTTTTCGGAATTAAAAAACACAATCGCCAATCACATGAAGTAAAGAAGAATCAAATCACACACAACATATATAATTTCCTGGGGAAAGATTACATCTAAAAACCCCACTGTCTTCTATTGTATATTCAGCATGGATCATGAAAAAATTACACACAAAACTCTTCTCACAAGAGCCCTCCAACACTGAACTAATTATCTCACACTGTCATGAACAAAACTGACCAACACATAACCAATTCTCAGCCTCCAGATAGCTTTCCTGCCTTGTGCAATCCTTGATGGATACAATCCCTAAAATATAAGAACTATTTCCTTCCTTGATTGTGCAAGTATCACGGGCACTCCGATGGGTGTTTGGTTGCATGTGTGCAATCCAATAATCCTACAATTGATAGTCAACTTCCCTTTCACCTAGAACTCAAATGAGTCTCCACTGGATCTGACATGTATGCAGCTAATAATAGTACATGCTCAGTTGCATGTGAGATCACTGATTGTGAATTAATTAATATTTAATTCACTTGATCTCTCACTAGTGTATCTTCAGTTACAACTAGAAAAATTTAGTTTAAATCACTTAACTGAGTTAAGCTGATTACAACCTAAATTAACTAATGCACCATTGCACTTTGAACTCTGTTACAAGTAGAATTACTCTACATGCCTCACCAACTACCTCTAACTCGAAATCCACTAGCTAACTAATTTTATCACTCTCAGTTAACTATTTCAAGTCATCATTGAGGATAGATTATAGTTTAATGTCCATCTTAATTAAGGGATAACCAAAATAGACATGCACCAAAAAATAGCACTATGGGCCCCATCCTAGTTTGGGTTCTTAATGCAACTAGGCATGGATGCCGAAATTTTCTTGTTGAATCTCAACACTCCCTCTCAAGAATAAAGGGATTATCCTTTACCCCGATCCTATCTCTATGGTATTCGAATTTGCTCTTGGTGAATGCCTTCATCAGAATATCTGCATCCACATCTTCCATGGGAATGTATTGAAGCAAAATTATCCTTCTCTGCACAAAATCTCTGAGATGATGGTACCAGATATCTATATGCTTAGACCTATCATGAAACACAGGATTAATAGAGAGTTTAATGCAACTCTAATTATCACAATGAATCATAATCAGATCCATCTAAGAACCAAAAAAACCAAGATCTCTCTCATCCAGATAGCCTCACATGGAGCTTGATTTGATGCCATGTATTCTGCTTCCGCTGAACTGAGTGCCATAAATTTTTGTTTCCTACTGTACCAGGAAATTGTTGTCGATCTTATGCTAAATATCCCTCCTAATGTGATATTTCTGTCTGAAGGACTACCCGCCCAATCTGCATCTGTGAATCCTTGAAGCTTCACTCCCTCTGTCTGTCTATACCATAGACCATACTTTGATGTGCCCCTCAGGTATCTCGGGACATGTTTCCCCGCCTTCCAAAAGAGCTTGGTATCCTTAACCATAGCTTGAATCAGTTGGTTAACTACGTAGAAAATGTTTGGTCTGGTGTTCACCAAATACATTAATGAACCCACTAACTGCCTGTAGACAATAGCATCCACTACCTCTCCAGAAGCAGCATCCTCTTTCCTCCAATTTCCTAGAAGAGGAGTATCCATGGGTTTGTAGCTCTCCATGTTAAAATTACCTAGTATCTCCTTTGCATTCTTTCCTTGAGACACAAAAATTTCACCATCCCGCTACCATATTTCCAATCCAAGGAAATAATGAAGGAGTCCCATGTCCTTTATTTCGAACTCCCTTGCAAGATCCTCCTTGCATGAGTGTATCAACTGCTCATCACCAGTCAAAATTAGATCATCAACATAAGGAAAAATGATCAATAGCTTACCCTCAACCACAATCTGGTACAGGTTTGCATCTGCTTCACTTTTGGTGAATCCCAGTTCGGTGAAATAGCTGTCTATCTAAGTGTACCAAGCACAGGGTGCTTACTTCAGCCCATACAGTGCTCTTTTGAGTCAGCACAAATGTGACTCACTGTTGAAGATCTTGAAACCTTCAAGTTGCTCTATGTACACCTATTCCTCAATGATCCCATAGATAAATGTAGTTTTCACATTATGGATAAATTGGATGGCTTGTGATTAATACAAATTATCTTCTTGATAATTACTTATGAGCTAGCTTGTGTTACTTATGTCTTTTCTTCTTTTAGCTTAGTTAATCTTTCATCAAGTCATTTATCAAAATTCAAAAGACACCACAATTTAGGCTTCTAGAGCCAGGGAAAAACCTCTCCCTCTTGGAGAGGAAAACCCACAAAGAATTCTACTTATATATCTTCATATGACAAGTACCATAACCAAGAGTTAGACCCTTGATCTAGATATGCTTCCAAGACCTTGATATTTGTAGAAATTATCACTACTACATTTGGCGGAAATTCTGACACTTGGCTCCGACGCTTTTGACCAAATGTCGGAAATTTTCCCAAATTTTTTCCATCCCGCCCGAAACTGTCGCTATACCGACGTTTATAGAAAAGTGTCGCAATACCGACACTTAGAAAAGTGTCGCAATTGCGACGTTTGGAGGAAGACGTCGCACATGCGACACGATGGCCCAACGCGT
>JAXQQM020067175.1:0-72614 GCA_034641835.2 Pinus albicaulis | reverse complement strand
AATAATGAGAGGAGTGGGGGGGGGGGGGGTGAATCAGTATTAACAATAGTCACAATCTTTTATTTCACTTTACTGATTTCATTATGTGCCTCTAATTAGTCCAACTAGCGTATGCAAACAAATTTCGTAAAGGAAACATCTGTATATCCAGATAACTTTAATGTTCAAATAAATATTCAGAAACTTTACTTAGCCCAGTTCATCAATCATGCATCATAAAATTAAGCAGTATATATGTGCAGTAATAATGGATTAAATCATCACACATGAACATTAATATTTAAGGTGGAAACCCAAGCCGGGAGAAAACCACCGCTGTTGTTGTCTCTATCTTCAATATTTTCTATATAGAAAACTACTTACAATGTTATACTAATGCAAACTCATACCAATACATAGGAACCCAACTGCAAAAGGATGCAACCTTCTCTCGTTCTCCGGCAGCTACTGGAAGGGAGCTCCAACCCCCTGATCTCGTTTACCAGCCACTACTAGAAGGGAGCTTCAACCCCCTGAACTGATCACCAACTTCTATTGGCAGGAAGCTTCAAATTCCACACTGAAGGCTTCAACCATCAGAACCATTATAGACCATGTTTTATAAATTTTCACCTGGATCCAACAACTTCAACACAACATAATTTGTAGATCAACACGAATAGCCATCAACCAATCTTCAAACAGAACAATGAGATCATTGTAACCAAATCACAACATTAAACCTAGACATCTGTATTATCACGTAGAATCAACTTCAACCCTAATCATTTACAAAATATGATTTTATACGCTACTTTACTTACTCATACATGTATGCATGCACGCTTTCCTATCGACGAACCTGTGTATCGATATTTATATACTGAGAATTAGAGTTTTTTTTCAGACTCATAATAGATCAGAGATATTCTAATACATTTTTTAGATATATAGAATCCTTAAATAGTTAGTAGCATCCATTATTATCAATCAAATGGTCCTTGATAGTATATATACATAATAAATTTGCAGTATAATAATATTCAAACAATCCAGATCTACATGAAAACTTCATTGATAGACAACATAAATAATCAAACATTTTTTTCATCAATCTTCAAAAAGAACCTTAACTTCTATACGTGCCTTTGCTGAAACGAACCTGTGCGTATACACGCTTTGACCGCAACTAACCAGCATATATATTTTTAAAGATTACAGGACTGCACAACACTTAAAAGTAGAAAAATTGCTCAGATCATGTCATTTACTTTAGTAATTATGCGCCAGACCACAGATCTAAACAACTCATAAACATATCATGCAAATACATAGTCATTTCAGGTCTAGAGATCCTGATCCATTATTGTATTCATGAGTACATCAAAGTATCATATCTATCTATTGAATATAGCCCAATCCATTCAGATATACTCTAGACTGAAGTATTCATTCAATTCTCATTCACCCGCCCTCTTTAGCACTATGATCTTCACATCTTTATATAGTTTGAGCCTTATCCAATATCAAGACCCAAAACCACACAAGTGTCAATGCTATTCATGGACAGGATCAAATAATCATTACTGCACTCAATATTGTGTGCTAATACCATGGTAAAGACCCTTGGTATTGTTAAAATTAGTGCACCAACTCATACGCGACTTTGCTTATTTTTACCCATGTGTATACACGATTTTGCTTCACCAAAACTACATATACACAAATTATTGATATATACATGACTTGGCTACATTGAACCTGCGTATGTACGCGACTTCCCTTCATCAATTGCGTATATTTCCTGAAACTTTACCTTCATAATTCCTTTGTCACTGATTGGTATTCCTTTCTCTGTCACATCTGAACTGGCCTGTAGATATATCAAGTTTACATCTTCAAAAAATAGGTTGCTATCAAAAGGAAACTCATCGAGTAGGTTTCCATCAAGGAAAAATATTACATCATAATGCCAACAATCTCCCCCTTTGGACTTGATGGCAACCATGTTGGTGTTTGATCACCATAACTTGTAGATACCTGTTAGACACATCAATCATAAGAATTATTCAAACACCAAGTTACTCTCCCCCTTTGACATCAACGGAAAAGGGAGAACCGATACAAGAATTCCCAAATATGCGTTACACTATATAGACCATACTCCCCCTGAACACATACTGAAGCTTCAAAATAGATTTGCAATGACTCTATAACCTTTCCTATCACTAAGTACACATACATACATCAATTAAGTTGGGTTACATATTTGACTCAACTAACCAACCAAGTGGGCTTACAAATTTGAAAAAGTCCCTACATGACTGAATATGACAATCTTTACATCTTAGGTCTCAACATGACTATTGCTCAGGTAAATCCCCTCTCCGGAAAGAGGTGATCCCTATAGCCCTAGGGTGGGTCTAGCAAAAAGGGAACATGTTGGAATTTTAGTCTCCTAGCTTATAAATGAAAAACGAGTTGGGATAGATGACCTACCTTGGTCCAACGCTCTTGTTGTATCTTGCAGCAGCGATCTTCTAATCTTTTTCTTCACATTTCATGGTCCTTCAGTGATAGTTTCTGTGTACCTGCACAAGGATCAAGTGAACGGTGACATCATACGAAAACTTACTTTCATTTACAGCTATTCAATTGGTCAAGGATAATCAAACATTTTGCATATGATCGAACACAAAATTGGAAAAAAAACCAGTCATGTATTTTGATAGAAAAATTTTTTTACAACCTTAATGCCTTGAATTTTCAGCCTCCTTCGACAGGTTTAGTTGGGCACATCCCAAGAATTCGTCAGGGATCAAACTTGGTGAGGAAACAGGCCTAAAATATCTCTTGACAATGGATTCCTCTCTGCCTTATTCTTCACACCAGCTATAGTAAGGACTGTTCAGCTAGCTGAAACAATGTGAGAAGGAAGTATTTATAGGGTAGGAGGAGGTGGTTTGGGATCCATCATTAAGTGGAAGAGAGGTCTTATCCCTTTGGGGAGCTGCATAATTGTATGAAACAGGAAGCCAAAGCGAGGAATTCGACGTTATTCAGTCGAACAAACCATGATGACTCTGATCATGAAGTGGTTAGGCATGGAAAATTTGTTTGTATTTTAACACAATTTCCAAAAGCAACTTGGTGTGGGTGCCCCACTGAGACAGAACGCCAATGGGCGCAGGACCCAGTGTTAATTTCTTTATGGGCGTGAGGCCATAACTGCCTACTTGCGCAAACCTAGAATCACATGTTTTTGAGAGTCTGCTTAAGGAATGATCAACAGAGGAAATGTTATTGACATGCCAAGGGATGCAATGACACTTTTACCAAGGTATGAAAATACACAGAAGTCACTGAAATGGTCCTCCAATGTTCAGGACGTGGATTTCAGGGACGGTGAGAAAATAGTATGTAACATATGCCCCTTAAAGCATGAGGTCTGAGAGAGAGGGAGGGGTGAAATGCTTTATGAGAACATACCCAAACTAAACATCGCTGTCAGAAGACATGCAAGAACAAGTACAACTGATATCTCTGATACATGAACATGTGGCATGGGCGCAGCCATCCATAATAAAGTACATATAAAAATAAGACATGAGGTATGGACGCAACCATCTAGTAAGGAGGATCATCAAAATAGAATCAGGTATGGTCACAACCATCCAATCAGTAGAGTCATGCATATAGTCATGAAAAACCAAATCGTATCACAGCCTGGATTTCATCAGACAAAACCCTGAGGTCTTGTGCTCCATCTCGACCCGAACAAGTACAAACTCAAGCATGCGAATGAGTGAGCTGAAGTCAAGCATGTGAGAAAGTTGCCTGATTACCAGCCAATGATTAAAGTTGTTAACAGGCGCGAGAGAAACAACCAATAATGAAAATGGCTCTCAAGGTACAACTAGTATAATCCACATAATGTGAATAGTGAGCTAGAGTCGAACACCCGTGAAATAACTCGATCGAAGGCCAATGAGGAGGACCTCGTCGAATGCGAATAAATTGCCATTGAGGCATGCAAGCTCCAAGGTACCAGAAGGGAGTCTCTAGATTAGCTTCTTGGATAATGAGCTAAAGTCGATAGGAAGTGATCTGGTCGAAGGAGGGCCATAATGTTTCCCACATCATCGACATGAGACAGAGGAATAAGGCAATATCGAATCAAGACTAAACAGAGGTTCAAAGGTTGAAAACTGCAGAAGGAAAATTCTCTTGAAAATATTGACGACATGACTCCAGAATTTGGAAGTATTTGACATCAGGGGATCTGAGGTCATGATGACGTGGCAAAGAGCAGATGATATGTCAAAACAGATAACCCAAACCCATGGAGGAAAAAATGACGAAATGGAATGTCCCCAACCTGACACGAATTGCAGACAAGTGTCATGTTCAATAACGACATACTACCGATGCAACTGAGAACTGGTTCCATTTCCCCCCACCATTGTTGGCAAGTACCTGAATTATTTTTGAAAACAAGCTTGAAAGGGATATCATATGCTTGTCATATAAGTTTGTGCTTCGGACAAATCCATCCTAGTACATTTTACGAGCCTTAGGAAGGAGGAACTCAGTTACGTCATAGTGATGATGTCTGATGTCATTTAGATTTTAACGAGTCTAACAAAGGAAGAACTTGACATCTTTTCATGTTTAGAGAGTTTGAAAAGAAGCGGAAAATAAAACTCCAGAAAGTCCCTTTTCATAGGTAGTCTCACAGATCCGAAAAGGTAGAAAACCATATTTAAGAGAACCCCTTAGTTGTGATAGGCTAAGGTATTCCTTTTCCACAAATAATCTGTCCCACCCCGAAAAAGGGGTAAATGTATAATGTGCAGATGTCGTTTCACATCCTTTAATGAGTTCAAAATGAAAAGAGTCTCGACAATCTTTTAATTTTTCGAGAGTCAGAAAAGAGCTGAAAGATGACTCCGGGGGGTGACTTTTTCGTGTTTTAACGAGTTCAAAAAAGTAATAAAATATAACTCATCACTTCATCGCCATCACGTTTAGGACTTGTTTCTGCATAAGAAACGCATGTAAAACCCATTTTTCGAGATAAAATATTAAAAAAATCGTAAAATAAGCTCAAAAACATAATCAAGGTTTCTAAAAGGCTATAAAATGACAGAAATAGTAAAAATAAATTACTTTTCACTTTTTCACCTCTGGTGAGCATTTTTACTATTTTTCACTGTGTTCTTGGGGAGCTGGCAGCAGAAAATCCAGGAGTCCAATCATGAATCTGTTTTCTTTAGGTAAGAGCTCTTATCCTTGCATGCATTTCAAATCCAATTCCATTGCTACATTTTAAATTTTTCATATTTTTGAGGAGATTTTATTCAAAGCTGGGCGTGGCAGTCAGCGCAGGTTTCGGGCACGGAGTCGCACCAACCCGCCTTGAATTTCAACGCTGATGCGCCAATTGGCGCGATTTTTTTTAAAAACAGTCACACCAATCGCCACAACCAATTTGGTTTGTAAATTATACTAAATGGCCCATTTTAAACAATTAAGAAGTTAATATTTTGACTAATGATAGCCCCAATGATGATTTGCAGGTGCATGAGAGTCAAAATGGTGATTGAATGGAAGGAAAGAGAACATGGGGAGGAATATGACCAAGCCATGAGAAGTGTAAGATACATGGATGCCCTAAGAGAGTGCGGGCTCTTGAAATTATTCATGGCACTGTATCTTTGAGCTCAGCTAGAGCTATTACAATATCTGATCAGTGTGTGGGACACCAATCGGGAAATATTTATGACTCATGATCAAGAGTTAGAGATTGAAGTCTCTGACGTATACTTCATCAATGGATTATCACGGAGGGGAGAAGCACCAATATTGATAGGTACCCGATCTACGATGGAAAACATGAGCATGCTCATAGATAGGGTTTGTCGAGGGGAAAGGAAAGGATCAAATAGCGGGAAAGTGGATATTCAAACCATTCTCGATTTGGCACTAAAAGTAGTGTTGCACACCATCACTCGAGCTGCTGGATCTCAAGCTCCTCATGAAGCCACAAAAATAAAGCTGCTACTTGTCGTAGATTGTATGGCCCCAACCATTTTCAACTGGGTGGAGGCTATAACAATCAATCTGAAGCACCAACTGACAAAATGAAATAACGACAAGCTGAAACAATTTAGCTATGGGTCCATCTTGGTACCGTTCATCCTGGCGGTTGCCCATATTCCAACACTAGGAGGTGATAGTCCCTGCACCACCATTACGAGAGCCATAGATGGTTCGTTGGGTGGCTCTGATGCCTAGAGCGGGAGGCAGTCAACAGATGTCATGAAGACCATAATTCTTTGACTAGATCCACTGACAACTCATTGTCGTGGAAGATTGGCCGTATACTAGCACATAATTCATGGGCGATGCAGATCTCCCACTCTCGAAAGGAGAGGATTTGGATGAAGCATTGGGTAAGACTCATTTTTTTATTTGATGAGTATTATTATTTTTTATATGTGTTCTAATATGTATCCATATATTTGCAGATGTTGGCCCAAAGAGACCTACAGGAATGTCCCTTATAGCACAGAGAGTTTTGCATGATTTCGAGGCGGCCCCTCATGGTGAGGAAAGTGAGGAGGAGGAGATCGTACACAACTTGGAGGGACTCACCCATAGAATCCCAGATTACGTGAGATTTGACGATGTTCCTCGCACATACCAGAGGCACATGACGTGGGTGTCTAACCGTGTCCACCGCTTATTGAGGCGGCTTGTGCTTGCACTGACATGATACCATCAACATCATGTTGATTAGATGCCTAGGCTTTTATTTCTATATATTTTTGTTGAGAGACATGATGTCACAGGATGTAACCAAAACATATATATTTTTTGAACTTATGATACACGTGGATGAAAACACTCAATATATATATATATATATATATATATATATATATATATATATGCCTATTTTCCTGTATGAAGCTTATTATGTGATGATGATGTTTCTACAAATTACGCAAATGTCTGTCTAATACAATATTGGCTACTGCATCAGTTAACACATTCATTCATCTTGGAATATTCTGATATGTGATGTAATCAAAATTCCTTTCTAATAAAAAAACACGCAAATACAACCTTAAGATTTGAGGATTTATAACAGAATAATGCCTATTAAGCTGAAGAACAACAAGTTGAGAGTCCAAGTTAACAATTAATGCACGAATGTCGAGAGCAATGGCCTTGTTTAAGAGTTCAATGACGACACTATATTCAGTGACATTGTTTTTTGTTTGTCCTAGACAAATACCTTGAAGTTCTATCAACTCACCATTAGGATTATAAATCACCTAGGCTGCGGAAGACAAATTCCGGGTACTGTGGGAGGCACTGTCTGGGAAACCAACATAAAGAGTGACAAACATCTGCACAGTAAGCAACAACATAATAAGAAGGAAAAACTGCTCGCAAAGCACACCAAGCCAAAAATGTTGAAAAATTAAAAACACACCTATGTACAAAAGAACATGCACGAGAAACTCATGCATAGTATTTTTTGAGATATAGCCCATTTCTTGGCTGACCCAAAGGATAGCCTTCATAGTCAATTAGCTCATAAGCCCCGTTTTACAAAATATTCTTAACGATATAGGGCCCATGCCACATGGGTTCGAATTTTCCTACCCCCAACTTATCATGAGCTTTTTCATACAAGAGGATGAGGTCTCCTTCTACAAAGGTACAAGGGGAAATCGTCTGATCAAAATGAGCTTTGACCCGCTTTTTCTGTGCTTCTATGAAAAGAGAAGAAAAGCGGCGAGTTTCATCAAGCCTCTCTATATATAGAAGACTTTCTTCCTCTGTCGAAGTATTAGGCAGTAATTCAATAGCTAACTTGAGAGAAGGGATTTCGCATTCAATCGGAAGGGTAGCTTCCAGACCATAAACAAGCTGGAATGAAGTGAATCCGGTCGCATCCTTCACCGAGGTTCGGTAAGCCCAGAGAGCTGGAAACAACATAAGATGCCAGTTGGACTTGTGCATCCTAGTCGTACGCTAAAGCATAGTGACGAGAACCTTGTTCATGGCTTCAACCTAACCATTGGCCTTAGGGTAGTATGGCGTTAAGCTGTCGTGACGCATACCCAACTTAGAAGTCAAGTCAGCCATCATGTAATGGTGAAAATGAGAACCATGATTGGTGACAATGGCTTGAGGGACACCAAACCTGGTAATGACATGATTGAATAGAAATTGTGCAACTATCTTACCATTAGTTGTGATTGTAGGCATTGCTTCGACCCATTTAGTGAAGTAGTCAACGACTACAATAATATAAGCATTCCCCCTGGACGAGTGAGGTTTACACGTCATAAAATCAATGCCCCACTTCGCAAAGGGACCAACGATAATGATAGGATGGAGGTGAGCGGGTGGCGCGTGCATCTTGCGCTCATAAATCTGGTAATCGTGACATTTGTGGACAACAACAATGCAATCTTTAAAAATGGTAGGCCAGAAATATCCAGCATGAAGAATATTTTGTGCAGTAGCATATCCAGACATGTGACCACTACATGCGCCAGAATGGTAGTCATTGAGGAATTTTTCAGCTTTCTCAAGGGTTAAACACCGGTGGAGAATAGAATCAACTCCGATGTGGTAGAGAGTATCTCCGACTATGCGATAAGGTTGCCAATGATGGTGGAAGCTTCGACGAGCATCCTTTTTCAACTCAGATTGGAAGGTGGAAGTCTGGAGATAGACGATGATATCACTGTACATTGGATCGAGGGTGCTAATGAGAAAAAGAGTGTCATTCGGAATGTGTTTCTCAGAACCATATGGAGCAGAATCAGATGGGAGAGAGCAAATCAAATTGGAAAAAACCAATGATTTCTTCAATTTGGAGGTATTAAACTCCAAGTCGAACTCTTGGAGGATAACGATCCACTTTGAGTATTTCCCCCCCAGCAATTGTCGATTCAATATGTAGGTCATGGGGTTGCAATCAGAAATCATGGTTACTATGCGTAGTAGAATATAATGGCGAAAACGTTAGACGGCTTGAAAAACATCCAATGTCAATATCTCGACATGTGCGTAACGTGTTTCATTATTGAGAAGATTGTGGCTCAAGTAATAAATGATGTGCTCATCACCATCATCGTCGTCTTGCACCAGAATCATGGAAATAGTGCTAAATACGACAGCCAAATAGAGGGACTAGTCACGATTATAATTGGGAGGATGCAAGAGAGGAGCATTGATAAGCAATGTCTTCAGTGCATCGAAGGATTTTTGGGCGATCTCATCCTAGAGTAATGAGATGCCTTACTTAAGTAATCGTGTGAAGCCTTGGCTACTTTAGCATAGTTTGGTATAAAATGGCGCAGGAAATTAGCTTTCCCTTGCAAACTCTGACACTAATTTAAAGAGGAAGGGGAGGGGAGATTGACAATAGCTTCGACCTTGAGGGGATCGAGACGAATTCTGTCTTTAGAGACGATAAAACCTAAGAGTCTACCAGAATCAATGTAGAAGACACACTTGTGCGGATTGAGCCGAATGTTATAGCATCTACAATGAAGAAAGATTTGACGGAGATGATCTGGATGGTCCTTATGCATAGCAGAATGAGCCAGAAGGTCATCGAGGTAAGGTTGAACAATGCGCTTGATATCACAGAAAGCATATGACATTTCTCTTTGAAATGTAGCCCCAGCATTCTTAAGACCAAAAGTGAACTTCTTGTAGCTGAAGGTACCCCAAGGATAGATAATGATGGTCTTGTGTTGATCGGCTAGAAGAATATTGATTTGGTTGTACCCAGAAAACCCGTCCATAAGGGAAAATATCTCACTCCCAACACATTTGTCAATGATCTGGTCAATAAAAGGAGTGGGATAGTTATCCTTAGGGAAAGCACAGTTGATATCCGAGTAATATACACAGACACGAATATTACCTTGCTTCTTATCCATAGGAAAAATATTAGAAACCCATTCTGTCAAGGGAATCGGATAAATGAAGCCAGCTTTAAGAAGTTTTTCAACTTTTCCCTTGATGGCGACTGCCTTTCTAGGGTACACGGGACGAAGACATTAGCAAACACGCTTCCCTCCAGGATAAGTAGGGATCTCATGCATAACTATACTCAGATTGATGCTGGGCATTTCTTTGTAAGACCAAGCGAAAATGTCTCGAAACTCTCGGAAGAGACTAGTATAGACCTCGATCTCATCAGGAGAAATGGTCCTCCAATGTTCGGGACATGGATTATAGGGATGGTGAAAAAATATGTGTAACAGATGCCCCGTAAAGCATGAGGTCCGAGAGAGAGGGAGGGATGAAATGCTTTATGAGACAGAGCGCCAATGGGTGTGGGGCCCAATGTTAATTTCTCTATGGAGGCGAGGCCATAACTTTCTACCAACGTCGACCTAGAATCACATGTTTTTGAGAGTCTTCTTGAGGAATCATCAACAGAGGAAATTTTCTTGACATGCCAAGTGATGCAGTGACACTTTTAGCAAGGTATGAAAATACACAGAAGTCACTGAAATGGTCCTCCAATATTCGGGACGGGGATTGTAGGGACAGTGACAAAATGTTGTGTACCAATGACCCTTACATCAAATTACATATATGAATTTATAACCAAGATCAAAGGACCTCAATAGAGTGAGATCATCAAACACACTTTAGTAACCAAAAAAATTCCAACAATGCATTATATCCAACAAGGCTAATGCTCCCCCTAAACCTGTGCATCCTGAACATTTTCAACAACCAATTCATCAAATCATCTTCATCAATTAGATATAAAATAAGAGAATGCAGCTATAAAAACCATAATCGCAGTTGTACCCATCAATGCCAAATCATATAATTCAGCAAAATGATGAAGATTGTTCTTGAAGGCTGACCCACCGATTTCATGACAGAAGGATCCATACGTGTCTGTATGGATAGAAACTTGCATATATACACAACTATGTGTCATGAAACCTAAGTATCAAATTTAATCTTCTGAAATCAAAGAGATCAGATAAGTGAGGCAGAGATAATTCCCAGCTTCTGTCTGAGATATTCAATTGCTTCTCTGGGAAGAGGTTTTGTAAATATGTCAAAAACTTGTTCTTTGGAGGGAACATACTCCAATTTAACCTTTTTCTCAAGCACTTTTTCTCGTAAAAAGTGATACTTCATAGGAATGTGCTTTGTTTTGGAATGCATAACAGGTTTTTGAGATACTAATGGCACTTTCATCATCACATAGGATGGAGATGGGAGGAAAACATTTAATTTGAATATCTTGTAATGTTTGCATCATCCAAAGAAGTTGTGTGCAACATGATGCATCAAATACATATTCTACTCAGTTGTCAATAAGGCAATGAAACTTTGTTTCTTGTTGAACCAGGATACTAATCGGGGCCCCATATAAAATGGACCTCCACTAGTGCTTTTCTAGCCATCAACATTTTCACCCCAGTCCGCATCTATGTAAGCATGAAGAGTAATATCAACATTCTTGGGATACCATAGACCAAAATATTGAGTTCCTTGTATATATTTGAATATTCTTCTTATGACCTGAAGATGTGACTCTTTTGGATTGTCTTGGAATCGTCGAACAATCCCAACTGCATGCATGATATCTGGTCTAGTCCCTGTTAGATAAAGCATACTTCCAATCATAGATATATACTATGGTTGGTTTACCATGGGAGAATCATCATGAGAACTGGAAAATAGTGGAGGTATCAAAAAAAGAACTGGACACCAGTCAAACTCCAATAGTGGAGGTACCAGAAAATGCATCAGACACCACTCATGCACCAATAGCAGATGAATTAAAGAAATATCCTCCATCAGTTTAATCTTTAGCATATCACCACCCTCATCACCCAACAAGACAACAACCAACAAGATGGCAAAGAATTAGCAACAAGGACAACAATTGACGACCTACCCACAACACATCAATGTAGAGGAACCACCAGAACCAACGTCCATCTCAAGCGAGCGAGGCACCAGCTAGATCGAGTGTTAACCTTTCACTAGGATGGCTCGATGCACGTGCATGGTACCAGTGGACTACTCTTTTGAGTAGATCTTATTATTTGTTTTCTTCTCATGTTTCAGGGATGAAACATGCTTAAGGGGGGTGGAATGTAGTATACCTAGGGGGATAATATGGGGTATTCCTAGGGGGATCATATGGGGTACAGAGGAAGGTACCCAAGGAAATAATGTAATGTAAGGATAATAAATACATGGACCATAATTATAAATAAATTGGTTAACCTGCATTATGCAAGGGACCACAAGTAGTTAGGAAATGATGTGATAAGCCCATGGTATTTGATGTATGACCCATGGTAATTAGCCATGGTATTGTATGTATGAAGCATATATAGAGGCTAGAGACTCTCCATTGAGGATGTCAAGGATTATTGTATTGACAAGCATATGGCTTGTGGAATGATATCCTTCCTTAAGGAGTAGTTGTATGGTGTTTCCTTGGCTCAAGGGTTTTGATATTAATAAATATCTAAAGCTTTTAACTTTTTTCTTGAATTTATTGGGCCTATTTGCATATTTTATTCTATTTTCACGTCAGATCTATTACACCTAGTGAGCTAGGGTTTCCCATGTATTCAGAGACTAAAGAGAAAAGGAGGCATAAGGGAGGTCAAATTATCAGATATGAACCCACTACAACATAGGATATCATGGCTTCACCGTTTCTAAAGAAATCATTCCAGGATGTA
Organism: Pinus albicaulis; assembly: GCA_034641835.2. Taxonomy (NCBI): domain Eukaryota; kingdom Viridiplantae; phylum Streptophyta; class Pinopsida; order Pinales; family Pinaceae; genus Pinus; species Pinus albicaulis. The sequence continues at coordinate 59,862 of JAXQQM020067175.1, read as the reverse complement.
GGCTACCTAGCTTTTTGCCAAAAGATTGAAGAACTTGGTTTTAGTGAGAAAATTACTAGCACCTTTACCACCAGTTTAAGGAGAGATAAGGTAACCATTGCAAGGGTTATGTTCAGTCTTTAATCAGAGGCCATTTCAATAGCCATTATGATCCAAAATCATGGAGAGCTTTGGGTCAAAATAAGAGACCTAGACATTTAAAATTACAAGATGTTTTTGAAGCCTCCTTACAAAGTTGCTCCAAAGCACATTTTTCCATTTAGACACTTGCTGGATAAGTATGCATCTCTCATGAATATGATCATGAAATATTTCACATGTGAGGGTAGGTTCTCAAGGTTATATCATTACCATGTTAGAATATTGATGCATTTCACTGGTGTAAAAGCTCTTAACCTACCTCACTATCTCTACAAAATCTTGGTCAAAATGGCAGAGAAGGTACTTAATAAAGGACAAGATAATCATGCTAGATTTTTCCATCATGGCTTGGTAAAAATCATTTTTTTCCATCAGATCACATAGATAAATTTGTCTTGGGATGGTTTCATGCATTTAGCTTCACTTTTTCCTACCCCAACTCAATCAGGCAGTCATTCTAGACCATTGAATTCAACAAGGAAGCAAGAGGTGGGTTCCACAAGAACACCTAGGGTTGAGGTGACTAAGACATACAATATAGGAGAGAGGTTGATGTTTGCTCCTAGAATTATGAAAAGGGCTCCACCTACAATAGTTGAAGAGACATCAACACATCAACATGAGGCACCATTGTAAGAATAAGAACAGGTACATATTGACACTCACATGGCAGACATAGAGATGCATGAGGAGGTCAAATCATCAGAACAAATCATAAAAGAAAAATAAGCTGAGATTGGAGAGCTAAAGGACAAGTTGTAAAAGAAAAACTTCATGATCACATTCCTTCAGCAGGAGAACAAGAAACTCCAAGTGAAACAACTTTTGCTTAGCAAGCCCAAAGTGGATTTGGAGAAGGATGATAGCAAAGGTAAGAAAGTGGTTGATGTTGATGAAATTGAAGATTAGGAAGAGCAAGTCAAACCAAGGAGACCAAGAAGAACATGTCTCAAGAGGTAGCAAAAGAAACAAACTGAACCATCTCCATCACTAGGTCAAGAGGACTTTCGTGACCTAATTGCAGCAAAAATTGAGCAAGATAAGGAGTTTTGGCTTGAAAAGGTCAATTGCCACTTAGAGAAGCTTCTTGAAAAGGCTAACAAGAATAATAATCTTCAGAGGCACATGGCCATGCACTATTGCATAAGGAACAAGATCTCTCAAATGAGAATCAAGCATTGAAGAAGAAATTGGGGCAAACCCAAATGCGGAAATATGAGAAGGAAAATTTTGATTTTTTGGCTGAGGAATCCCTCATTGCTTAAAATATCGTCATTTAAATTCATGGGGCAAGTTAAGACCAATTTTGAGAAAATTTGGAAAATTTTGAAATTTTGGAAGTTTTTGGCTTAAACAAAATATTTTAGACAAACAAAAGTGGAATGCCTTGGCGCTGCACTTTTCCCTCAGAGGTAAAAATCACCTAAACTCAAAATAAATGGATAGATATTGACTTGCGTATCTCAACTATCCACTTTTTGTGCCATGCCTGCATTCAGGTTGGGAGAAAACTTCAAAAAACATGCCAAAAACTCACTTGTTGCCACCTTTTTGACCTAGGCGCTTCACTTTTGGAGTGACCTTGGGAGAATACATTTTTCTCAACCATGGAGAGGAAATTTTTCTTTCTTAATGAATCTATGGACAGCTAAACATCCTAATATTTCCAATGGAACCTTTAGATCAACATTTGGAGGTCAAGAAGGCAGTGAAAAGTGCCCTGCAAGATGGCGTTGCGCTTTTACCTGATGGCGCTGCAGTTTTCCATGTTGGCATTGTGCTTTTCCATGGAGGTCAATTTTTCGAGTTTCTTCAGTCAAATTTGGTTTTTCATGATGTCATCTTGAGGATCATTAATGATGGGTAGGTCAGTCAAAGGCTAAAAGGAGAATTTTTTTTAACCTCCCTAGTCTTAGGTTTAGTTGGAGAAATTTCTGTAAACTGATCCTATCTTGAGGGATTCGACCCCTAAGAGAGGGGAATATGCTTTTGGTCTATATATATTTAGTTTTCATTCAGAATCAAGGTTGGACATCTGTGAGTAGAAGGCTTGGAGTCTTGTGTGTTGACATTTGCAGAAATACAAGTTTAGTTGCAGCTATTATATAGGGATTCACGTGGTATGATTTTCTGGCAGTGCTTTTCTACTATAATTTACTTTTATGAATGATTGATTCATCTTCTTTCCATATATATATATGCTTTCAGTGATCTTCCTATAAGATGTTAGAAAAAATTCTTTAAACTTATGCTCTGTTTTGGTAGGAATTTCATGTTTATGTTGTTCATCTTCTGATAAATGAACTCATGCTTGTCATGCTCATTTTGATCCTTTTCTTTTCCACCCTACACTAAAATTGACAACTATTGGAGCAGGGTCTCTTAGGACCACATTTTTGGGGACAGATAATAGTATTTTTTTAGTTTTGAGTCATGCGCGCTAAGAAATGATGAGTCAAGGGGCTTTGGGGTGGGTCAAAGTGCCCTCATGAGTTATAATGGGTTAAAGGGTAAATCTAGGAGTCTCGAACCACAGTTTCAGGACCTTAGTATGAGCATAGGATAAGGTATAAGTAGAAGTCTAGAGAAAGTTGGATAAGTAAGTTTTGATGGAATGAATGGATGTATGTTGATCTGAAGTAAGTTTGTGGTAAGTGTTTGTGTCCAAAATGCTCCTGCTGGCTGTGTGCGGGGAGACCTTAGTCTAGTTATGTGCAGACCCCACTAACTGTGTGGGCGGGTAGATCTGAAGGATTGTAAGGGTTTCTATGAACAACTAATGAATAACGATCCGTTTTGGTGAATATGAGTATCAAATGCATCTATGATTTACTCTGTGTTCTGCCCTTGCGTATAATTCATGTTTTCTGTATATGATTGATGTTACTGTGATTCGATCGAATTACTTACCTATTTTACTGTTAATGAATGATAATTTAATGGATGTTTTGTTGTGAAAGCCGATATAACATTGTTAAAACAGTTAAAGGGATTGCAGATATACTATCTATGCGCGTGCGTAGGGTTGACATGTGTTAATTAACTTAGGGTTTCTGGTGCGCAAGCCAGTCTGAGTAGTAAGATAGATCTGAAGGCTCCCACTTCATTTAATTCTCTCTCAGGGTGTGGAAACCTAGTTCCAACACCCCTCACATTGCTTCAAGTGAGACTTTGGCCTGCGCAAGAAGGTCATTGCTGAAAGGGTCAATAGTAAGAGGGTTTTTTTGGTTACACGCTAACTTTGAACCCCTCAAGCCGACAAATGGTTCCGTTGCTGGGTCCAGGATCATTTTGAGAGAGATCAAATGTTGTCACAGCCATCGAAGATTGAATTAGAATATTTTTTTGAGCAAAAGATACATGAATTCTCCATCAAGGAGAACAAAATTAAGAAGTTGTGTGCTGAAGAGTGGGAACATAAGTGTATTTTCACAGAGGTCCACGAAATTTTCTTTCTGAACTTTGTGCATGAATTATAGGAGTGGTTATTAAGGTTAGTTGAGTTCCAGGACTGCTGGAAGGATGATAAGATCACTTAGTGGATGCTTGAGTTGATCCAAAAGTTAGAGCAAACTGATAACTCCATCACTTGCATTGTACACCATTGGGTTGACAACATTCTAGGTGGGTTTGTGAGATAGTTTGCAATAGATCAATTTGTGTCATATTCTGAAGTAGAAAGGAGGTTCTTCAAAGGATTAAGAGGAAATTTCATACGCTCTCTGCCTTTGCTGATTAAGATGCTATTGTGTGAAAAGGGTATTATGTGCAGTCACACCAAGTGAATGACCCCAAACGAAGTTGAAAGCACTATGTGGAACAAAACGTTTTTCGGGTTTGCCAGAGGGGAGACAGATCAATATATACCCCTCTAAGAAACCCACCTAATAGTGATATAGAGAGTGGTGGGGCTACGCGTGCCAGAGGTAGCCCTCCAGCTACCCCGTAGTTGAATTCGCGTAGGATTAATTCATCTCCTACTCCACCTCCAGCACCCCCAGGAGGCGATATCGATGCACATATGAAGTTGCCCACCTTCAAGGGTGCGGGAGATGAAGACATGGAGATATTATGGTTTGTTGCAGATGTAGTATGGACTGCACAAAATTTCGACACTGATGCTATCAAGAGGGTGCAACTAACTATGGTGTTTGAGGATCGTGTGCTGGACTGGTTTAGGGGATATCTGGCTCAAAACACTGATCCTATTGTCGATGAAATAAAGAAGGCCTTAAAGTCGCAGTTCATAAAACCAAAGTCATACTTACAATGTGTAACAGAGCTTAAAGAAATCTTACAAGAACCAAATGAACCTATCTAGGTGGAAAATCAACGATTGAAGCGCACTATTAGTGATGGAGGATTTATCTATGATGATAAACATCATAAAGAATGGTTCATTTCCATGCTCTTGCCACACCTGTGCAACCCTCTGAATCAATATAAAATTGATTCTCATGCAGAGGCTCTTGAAGTTGCCATGAAGCTGGAAGTCATGCCCAAAACTGATGACCAATTTGGAAATCTACAAATCCAAAATCAGTTGGAAGAAATTCACTTGGAAATTCAGAACCTGCGCAGATACATAAGGAAATAAGTCGGCGTAGATGTATGGTGTATACGTTGTAAGGGTTCCGGTCACACAAAATATCAGTGTACCTTGATTCAAGATTACATGCAAGCGGGAGGATCAAATCCATTGCGACCCAGGGATGCTGCAGTACCGAGCGGTACTCCCATGCTGTGGTGCACTGACTGTCAAGTAGCTGGGTGGCACAACACAAAACATTGCCCTCGATTAGGAAGTTATGTACCAGAACTGAAGCAACAATAGTGTAGTATTTTATCATTAGTTAGCCATGATGAACACCACCGCAACACATTTGATCTGATGATAGACAATGCAAACCTCTATAGAGTGCAAGCCGACCCATCTTCACCAATGTCCCCCTCTAGGCATGGTGGATCTCTAGCCAGAGGAAGGGGAGGAGGGAGAGGTGCAAGTGCAGGTTGCAGAAGAGGATAACTGATCTGCTACAACTATGGAGATGCTAGGCACTTTGCGTGTGACTGTCTGAACCCTGCGTGATAGTATTGCAGGTATTGTAGACAATTTGATCATGTTATTTAAGATTTTTTTGTTTTGATTGCTAGAATGCAGGAGAATCAACAAAAAACACTTACGCAGAATATACAAATGGTTAGAGTTGAGTTGCGGGATGATGATCCGAGTGTAAACATAATTACACACAATGGTTCTGCCATTGGAGAAGATGAGGGAAAGAAGGCTAATGCAGAACCCTAGAGCCAGAAGGCTTCTGAAAAGAAAGGACTCAACCTACAGAGGGAGAAGGAGACTATTGTAGAAGCTAGAAAGGATTTTATTGCTGCAGGTGTGTCCACATCCAAGTCAATCACAGAAGCGAAGATCGATGACAAAGTCAAAACTTTATTGCAAGCATGCATCAAGATATTGTGTAACTAGAAAGCAGTAGACAACCTTTAGGCCCTAATAGATAGTTGCACGGATAAGGAGTTGCCTCAAACTGAGAGCAAGGTTGTAAACAAGATCTACAAGAATAAGAAGAGAATTGGGGGGGAGATGCGCATGATTGTGCAAATTGGAGAATATGAGATGGATCAGGTCATTTTGGACTTGGGATCTGATGTAACTGTTCTACCTAAGAATACATGGAAAAATATGGGTGAATCAAAGCTGGAATGGTCCACCATTCAGTTTCACATAGCCAATCAACATAATATTATTCCACTGGGGAGACTCCCACAGGTTTTGGTAGACATTATTGGAGTAAAGGTATACATAGACTTTTAAGTAATACAAATTGTGAATGATGTAGACCCCTACCCTATGCTGCTAGGGATGGATTGGGCCATTGACATTGGGGCGATCATCAACTTAAAGTGCAGGAGTATGATCTTTGAAAACAATAGTACTCAGGTTATAGTACCTTTGGATCCCGCAGAAGGGGAGAGATATACAGAACCAGTGCGCAAAGGAGACAATGCTTACCATATCTACAAGTTTACTACACTAGATGAGGATTGGATCAACCCAACCATTGATGGGATGCTAAATTGGGAGAATGATAGCTCATGCTTCTCGGATTCAGATGGGAAAATGGAAAACTCACAGAATTGCCTACATGATGTTTCTGTGTTGCGCTGCTTCATAGTCATTCAAACTTTGTGATGCATCAACTAAGAGGTATGTGAATTACCCTATTTTGATGGCTCTAGTAATGTTGTTTTATTTTTAGAAAAATTGGAAAAGGTTGTCCTGAAAGAGAGAAGGTTCTGGGCACTTGATCTCGCCATGCGCGCAACTCCAGCACATTGGTGCGATACGCACAAAGGGAAATTTTAGGATTGGGAGGAATGCTACAAGATGATGCGGTTGCGCTTTGAGCAGCCCACTGCCCAACCCACTGATATTTTTGGCGGCGGAGGTGATCCGCACAAACACCTGGCTACGTGGATGGAGGTTTTGGATAAGAATCCTAGGGCCGTATGGGTTAACATGTTTGTCCATACATTGGGACCAATCCCTAATGTGTGGTATTTGGAGACGGAGCTACATCGAGGGACTCTTAATTGGGTTACAATGAGTGAAAGCTTTATGTTAAACTTTGGCATGGTCGGTGGATAAGAGGGACTAGATGAAGCCCTGAAAGATATAGATGCAATTGTCTTTGATTATTCCCAGCCTTAGATAGAATGTGTTGTGCTGGCATGGGAAACATCAGAGAGCGCAGTCCTCTCGGATGTAGAACCCGGTGCCTTTGAAGGGGTGCACTATGCCAACCTATGCGACTCTACAGACTTGAAGTGCATAATGGAGAATAAGATCTTTTGGGTCGTATTTGAAGGAGAATTGTTTGCAGCAATCCACTTGCGCCCGCGGTTGTCCCTAGCCGCATATGATAAATAAAAATCCATTACATATTTCTAGGAATCAATGCACAATGTACAAATTTGTGCACACAAAGATAGGGTATGGCACAACCTTCCCTACATAGTAATAGAGGCCAAGATTGACCAGGTCATTGCGACCTTGCCAGTTGAATGAAAGACTGGGCTGGGCTCCACCAAGCCTATCATAGCCTCCATGTTGGGAAAATAAATAACCGTTGATCCCAAGGAGAAAGAAGTTGAGAAGGAAGCAGAGAAGGACGCCAGAAAATATCTAGAGAAGGAAAATGAGCCAGAGATGGAGGTCGATCTTAGGGGTGCAAAGGGAAGGATTGGTGCTGGAGCTAAGTCCCCTAGAAGTACCAAATGCGGAGCTGAGACCCCAAAGGTTGTGCACAAGAAGTCAAAGGGATCTAAGATCGAAGGCGCGGATGATCTGAGCCTGACTGAGGATGAATTGGATAAAATTGGAGATTCCATCACCTCTACATCCAAGGGTTGATGGGATGCACTAGTGGATCTGTACAAAGCTGTAGTAGAGGTGATGCAAACAGGATTGCAAGTAATTCAACTGAAGATATAAAATATTCAAGCGAGCGTTGCTCAGGCGAGGCTAGATCAAGCGAGTGTGAGTACCATCCTGGTTATCAACACAATAGGTAGCCGAATTTTCCCATTCCTTAGAGTTGCAGTTACTTTGGAATGGCCAGATCTACGCGCACAACTGCAAATGTGCCCTAAAGTTGGTATTTACTTATCTATGCTGCCCAGTGGTAAGTTTCACACCATTCAGACCATCATCATGGATGAGCTGCAGTGTCATGAGGTGCGCATACATGAACATATCACTGAGGCAGAGGAGAAGATTACAGCGCAAAAAAAAGAATCGTTGCAGGCACAGAGAACTCAGCAAGCAGCGGCGATCTAGCATGACAATCTGGAAAATTTGATTGATTGCCTTTGTGGTGACCTTCCTGAGGTTGCCATCCCTGCCCGTGATGCGCCTCAGGTCAAGGTTGAAATTTGGTAGCTGCCTTAAAGACCTCCTGCTCTAAATTCCAAGCAGTCAAGGCCGATTTTGAATAGCAGATCGCAGGGTTGCAGACAAATCTCCAATCAGAGACTCCGCCGGAAGTATGAGCACGACGTGTTTCTTTAGTAAAGGAGGCATTTTCTAGCATTGTAGAAGTTGTCGCCAAGGGAACTGAACTCCTAAATGTGTCCATGGGCTTGTGGACTTTAGTACAGACAGATCCGCTCATCCGAAAAATCTCACAGGAACTACGCGTAAAATATAAGACATTCGATGATCTTCAGGAGGTGTTGTCCACACTTGTGATTTCTTAGAGAATGGCGCGTTTGCAGATGAGCCAGGTGCTGTGTGACGAAGTTCAAGGTCTACGGAAGAAAAAAGAACATTATGACAACCCATATGAAGCCATGGGTAGATGAAGTAATGAAGGTATCTCAGGACCTAGATGCTGTCGTAAAGAACCTGAGTCAGCCATACCAGAGCATCAACCTTGCAGTAGAGGGGCTTACTTCTTAAAATTTGGTAGACATGTCTTAGAGTGTTTCCGAACAAAGCACAGACATCCTTGCACCCTTACCACTACCATCGAGGAGCTGAAGATGAAGATGAAGACCCTAATGCGTCTGTGACTTAGGACGAGTCACAAGATTGTGTTGGGGGATTTTTGGAGCAGAGTCCCTTAGGACAACATTTTTGGGGATAAATAATAGTATTTTTTATATTTTCGAGTCACGTGAACTAAGAAATAATGAGTCAAGGGGCTTTGGGGTGGGTCAAAGTCCCTTTATGAGTTGTAATGGGTTAAAGGGTAAGTCTAGGAGTCTCGAACCAAGGTTTGAGGACCTTAGTATGAGCACAGGCTAAGGTATAAGTAGAAGTCTAGATCGAGTCAGATAAGTAAGTTTTGATGGAATGAATGGATGTGTGTTGATCTGAAGTAAGTATGTGGTAAGCATTTGTGTCTGAAAGGCTCCTGCTGGCTATGTGCGTAGAGACCTTAGTCCGGTTGTGCGCAGACCCCACTGGCTGTGTGTGCGGGTAGATTTGAAGGATTGTAAGGGTTTATATGAACAACTGATGAATAAAGATCTATTTTTGTGAATCTAAGTATAAAATGCATCTGTGATTTACTCTGTGTTCTTCCCTTGCATATAATTCCTATTTCTTGTATATGATTGATGTTACTATGATTTGATCGGATTGTGTACCTATTTTACTATTAATGAATGATATTTGCATGGATCTATTGCTATGAAAGTCGAATATTACAGTGTTAGAATAGTTAAAGGGATTGTAGATATACTTTCTATGCGTGCACAGGGTTAACTTGTGTTAATTAACCTAGGGTTTCTGGTGCGCAAGTCAGTTTGAGTAATAATATGCATCTGGAGACGCCCACTTCATTTAATTCTCTATCAGGGTGTGGAAACTTGGTTCCAACACCCCCCCATACTACTTCAGGTGAGACTTTGTCCCGCGCAAGCAGGTCATCGCCGAAAGGGCCAGTAGTAAGAAGGTTTTTTTGGTTACACGCTAACTCTAAACCTGGGTCAGGACCCCTCAAGCCAACATCAACCTTAAAGTTCCATTGAACATATCTTTCATGCCCATTTGTATCCCTGCAACTCTAATATTTCGTATCTGACCTAGTTTCCTTGACCTCTTCTCCTGATCCAGCAAAAACCCTAAATTTTCAAAACCTTAGAGCTCAGACCTAGCCTAATATCTTTACCCTTATTCAATCATTTTTTGTTGCAAGATCATAGAGAGAACCCTCTTTGATTTGGTAGGACTAGCTACCAAATCCCAAGTGGTTTGAGGTTACCTCCATTGGTTTTCATTCTCAGCCTTGGAACACTGTGGAGGATAACAGGTCATGGTGTTGACCCTGGTGCAATGTAGTTTGAAACTTAAAAAACAAAATTGGCCTCTTGTGCTACCACATGGCGGCCTCTAGTTGGGCCTATGGTTTTCCACATTCCCAACCAATCACAACCTGCCATTTCAGACCAACAAAAACATGCCACTTGACACAACATAATTCATCGGAGGAAATATCGTTGACTAGTCAACCTACCACATGGGCATGCCCAGTCAGCAATACGAACTACTGACAGGGTTGTCCCTGCACTTTTTTTTTTTTTTAAATTGTATGTTTGACAAAGTGGACAGAACATGTTTCTGGGAACATATGGTGTCGATTTTCGCGGAACGAGTTGCGCTAGATTCAAAATGACGAGATCTATGCAATCATTTAGGTTCCACACCATTCTGAAAACTTTCATTTTTTAGCATAATTTTAAGCACTTGATCACTCCTCCCCATTGGAATATTTTGGACCCCAAAGATCACTTTCAGCTGTTCAACAGTTGAGGGTACATTTCCCTCACCTTTCCAATCTCAATCCATTTGGCCTTGCTTGGATTTATACCTTTTAGCCCCACACTAAGGTAGTCTACACTCCCTCGTTTTGATGTCCTTATTCTTCTGTCAAGAATGGTGTCTTGCTAAAGCTCATCAAGGTATTCTCGAGAAAAGTATTCAATAGATGGAATCTGAAATTTTTCTCCTTTATCTTCGATCAACATAGGCTCATACAACCTTAAGTTCTTAACATTAACAACAGAGTAAATTTTCATGTATGAAGGAAAATTTAACTTGAAGGCATTGTCACCAATATTTTCCAAAGTTTTGAAAGGACCATAATGGATTAGTTTCAATTTTTTACCTTCCCCTTGAAGCCTCTCTTTTCTAATGTGAAGCCAAAATTTGTCACCAACTTAGAACTTGGGATCTACACGATGCTTTTCGTGCCTTGATTTGTACTTGCCTTGGCTCTTTTCAAGCTGATCTTGAACTGCTTGATGTATCAATTCAATTTGTTCTATGAACTTCTTGGCTTTGTCTATGTCTCCATGGCCATAAATAGCAACATCCTTCCCAAAAATTAAATCCAATGGCGATCTAGGAAAGTATCCAAGACATGCCTCAAATGGTGATGTTTGTGTAGAGCATTGTTTTGTACAGTTGTAAGCATGATGAATGTAGAGAAAGTTTTCATCCCATAACTTAGGATGCTTGTTGTAATATCCTCGAAGAATATGTATGATTTTTCAATTGACCAATTAGTTTTGACCATATTTTTGTGGATGAAATGTAGTACTCTTTTTCAACTTGGTATCCATCAAGTCCCACAAAATTGACCAAAAATTCGCAACAAATCGATAATATTGATCACTAAAAATGGATTTGGGAAACCCAAAATGAACCCAAACATGCTGAAAGAATATTTGAGTTGTTTGTTCAGTTTTGATTTTTTTTTTACATGGCATTAATACACACATCTTTTTGAACCTATCCACAACTACATACAAATATTCATGAGCTCTTTCTGACAATGGAAGACCTCCTAGAAAATCTATAGAAACACTCTCCCATGTATATGAAGGTACAAGAAGTGGTGTGTATAATCCTTGCTTTCTATTGCTAGGCTTACTTATTATACACAATGAACAACCTTTAATGAAACGTGACACACTTTCAAGTATACGAGGCCAATAATAATACCTTTGAATATGTGACATTTTTTTTATTACACTGAAATATCCAACAATAAGAGAAGTGGTTGCTTCCCTTATGACATTCACTCTCTCTCCCCATGGAATACAAATCTTTCCCAATTGATACAACAAGTTATTATGTACATGGTAATCCAATTCCTCTATCTATTTTTCTTGACTCAAGTTTGCATAAACATCTTGAAATTCATTATCAAATGCATATTTCTCAACATAATTTTCATGCAAAACATAATTAAGCTTGAGTAAAGTAGATTGACTAAAAATAGGCCTAGAAATCATATTATCAACCTTGTGGTATATACCTTTCTTATACCTAATGACCAAGTGGAAGTTTTGTAGGAAACCCATCCATCGAAAGTGCCTTGATCACTGCAACTTAGTTTGCGATCGCAATTATTGCATGGTTGGTGGTCAGTGTGTATGATGGTTTCCTTTCCCATCAAGTAGAGTTTCCACTTTTTCACACTTTGAACCAACACATAAAGCTCCTTGTCATAACTAGGATAGTTAATCACTACACCATTGAAATTTTTTGAATGAAATGAAATGGGCTTACCATGTGCCATAAGGACTGTGCCCATGGCATAGTCGCTTGCATCAGTTTAAATCTCAAAGGGTTGTCACAAGTCTGGTAGTTCAAGTACTGGGGTTGAACTGATCTTCTCTTTCAAAGAATCAAATGCTTTTTGCTGCTTTCCTCCCCACTGGAAAACCTTTTTCACACTAGTTAATGCATGCACTGGAGCTGCGATAGAAGAGAAGTTAGCAATAAAATTCCTCCAATATTGGGTTGCTCCCAAAAATCTTTTTACCTCAGTAATTGTCTTGGGCGTTGGCCAATTCACAATGACCTCAACCTTAGAGGGGTCTATCTTCAACTCACATCCTCCAACAATATGCCCCAAGTACACCAAATAAGTTTTACCAGATTCACATTTTGACATCTTCAAAAACAATTGTTCTTTCCTTAAGACATCAAGTAATTTTCTTACATGCATGACATGTTCATCACGTGATTTACTGAAAATCAAGATATCATCTAAGTAGACTATATCAAACTCATCAAGAAATTGCCTCAACATATCATTCATCACACACATGAAGGTAGTAGGAGAATTACATAAACCAAAAGGCATAAATAGGCATTCAAGCAAACCTTGTTTTGTCTTGAATTATGTCTTCCAAATTTCACCTTCAACATTTCTAATTTGATGGTAGCCACTCCTTAAGTCCAACTTAGTAAAATACTTTGCATATTTCAATTGATCAAGTAAATCATCTATTTTAGGAAGTGGATAATGGTTATTTACCGTAAATTTTTTTAATGGATAGAAATCCACACACATGCGCCATGTTCCATCCTTCTTTGACACATACACAATAGGTGGCCCGCATGGCGAAGTACTTGGTCAAATGATCCCTTTGTCCAACAACTCTTGAATTTTCTTTTAATTTCATCACTCTCCATCACTGACATCCTATAGATGCCAATGTTAGGAAGAGGACAATCTTGTTGCAATTGTATTGCATGTTGGATTCCCCTCTTAGGAGGTAATCCCTTTGGTTCCTGAAACATCTCATTATTTTGATTAAACACTTCAATTAAATCAGATTTAAACTTTGGATCACAACCTTGAAATGATTCATAATCAACATCATTCTTTGGTTTAAGCATAAGAAGCACACAATTCTTGCTCGAATTCACTAGTATTTTCATTTGTCCTGCATTAACTAATGAAAGATTTAGTTTCTTGCAATGAGCTCTCACAATATACTCCAAACCATGTTTGAACAAATGGTACTAGTTTTCATGGAGATATAAGATGGATTTTATATCATAGAGGTAAGGAATACCCAAAACAATTCTTGAAATATCAAGCGGTACAACATCTAATTCGACTTCGTCAATGAAGTTTGCTATGATTGCAAACCAAAGAATACACTTTCTTGTAACCTGTAAATTTTTGTTCTTTCATATCCAACCCAATGGATATGGTTTGATATGTGGAATGGTTTCAAGATTAAGTTTCTTAACTAAGTCTTCAAATATCAAGTTGGCTTGAGACCCACTATCAAATAGTGTGTTGATTTTTGTATGTTTTGAAATAACCCTCACATGAAATAATTCAATCCTTGTTTCTTCATTTGGAGTACTAGTGTGACAATTTGATGAACTAATGATGGAAATGGATTATTTTCCTTTCATACCCATGGCTCTAATTTTAATTTCATCACCTGAATTGGATCCCAAATCCTGTTGAGTGGTTGCAGTTGTTGTTTTTCCCCCTTGTTGTTGAATTTATTGGGCCTCATATTTGGATGAAGCTTCCAATAATGGTCCTCGTTGCTACCCTCTTTGGAACAATGTTTGCATGTTATTTTCCATCCTTCCTTTTTAACGGATGAATTTTTCTTTCCTTTTCATTTGAAACCATTTCCTTTCTCTCCACCCTTAAATGGCTTCTTTTTACCCTCTTTTGGAATATTTTTCCCTCTTGCCTCAAGGTGAGTGGCTTGCACACAAACCTCATTTAGACTAGTGGGATTGAACATAAGGATAGTATTCATTAGGTAGCTATTTAAACCCCTTATATACTTCAACAATGTGTCTTGTGATTGAAAATCAACACCAACATAAGATCTCTTCTTCTAAATTTTTGGGTGTAATCTTGCACATTTTGACCTTTAAGTTGTCTAAAGTTCTGCCAATTCATGAATGATTTTTGCATATATGATAGAGGGTAAAATTGTCTTTTAATTGCATCAATGAAATTAGACCAAGAGGTTTATAACTTACTATTATCACCAAATTGATTTTGATAGGCTTCTCATCAATCAAATTAATGTAACTCTTTCAAACCACTTTTGGCTGAAGATTAGCCTCTTCAGTTTGAGAGGGCTCTCTCAAGCTAATTTATGATTTTCAATGGAAATTATAGTAGATGGCTAACTCTATAACTGTAACTTGATTGTGATTGATTGCATGTTGAAAATGTAAGAACTTGCTACCATTGGGCTATGGGGTCAACATCAGTAAACTCAATGAGAATATTTATTCTTATGGAAGCTGAGGCAAATGAAGTTTTCAATGAAAAGGTATTACATACACACAGCACAGGAAGAAAACAATAGTTTAACCTCTAAAGGAAGTCAGAGCATGTTACGATGAGTTCTAAGTAATTAGACATCAAACTAACTGAAAATATTAAACATGAAAGATATAGAACATAAAAACATTGAACACCTCCTTTGAATCTCAGGTAAAGAAGCAAATATCACTATATATTACTGAAACTGAAAACTATTACAGAGTAGCAGTTTAGTAAAATATTCTCCAACCCTTTGATATTCAATCTTATGTCTATAAATAGACTTCTTTTACATTACATAGGATTATGGATCATCGAACCTTAAAAATGACAGCTAATCATAACTAACATATCTATTTCTGGGACATAAAAAGACACCTATCCATTTAAGAGTTATTCTCCGAATAGGACTCTAGTTATATTTATTGCAACTACTAACTAAAGGTGTGCATAATTACATCAAAAGTAGTTAGGTGCTCGAATGGCACTATCCATCATCAAAGAATAAATGCCCTCACTGAACTACAAAACATTCATCCTTTTTTTAAGGAAATGATGACATGACATTTGCTAACTGTCCTTTTTTGAGTTGGTGAAGAAGACAACTTTGACGAAAGAAAAATCTTTGTTATAATGTTTCCCTAATATCCTTTAATACCTCCACGTGTTTGGTTGAGCTTCAAAACACTTTCAAACCTTCAAAAAACATTTTAAAAACACCTCGCTACAAAACAGAGCATCTTAGGCTATTTCGTAGCATAGTTTAGTAGGGACGTTGTTTTTGTTCTTTATCCTTTCCTTCTACCACCTCTGCTAGCCAAATAATGTTTTTCAGGTCAAAATGGGTAAATACCATCAATCTCCCTCCCTGGACCTGCAAAAAACCGTTTTTATATGAAAAAAGGCAACTTCAGAAATTTCGTAGCGTTTTTAGGCCTTCAAGCCTCGAGCTCGCTACGAAACTGCCTAACAAGGCAGAGATTGAAGATTTTGTAATTTTCTTCAAAATTTGATCTTTTGAGCAAAATTTATGTCCCTTGCAAGCTATAAACCTCAACAAAAATGTCTTAGCTCAGCTCTTCAATCTTTGGGATTTTCATCTTCATTAACTATAGGTTGACCTTCAGGTTCTTCAATCACTTTCATTTTCAGTCTTCTCTTCTCCAGCTCATCTTGAATCATGTCCATTTGTTCCTGAAGGTATTCCACTTTATTTTTCAATGATCTATTTTCAGCTTGCAGGTGTAGGCTCATCCTCCTAGTATGTCTGACTATAAGTCTTAGAGGCTGGGTCCTTTTCAGCAGTATTTTGGCATTACTCATAGATTCTGAAACATTTGAGAGTTGACTGTCCCATTTTTTCATCATCTGGTCAAACTCAAACTTTTCAGACTTGCGCTTCTCTGCTTCCAACTACAACTCCAGTATTTCTTCTCTTGCTTCCCTTAGCTATTCCTTGAGGAGTTCTGTTTCCAAATTTTCAATCATCTTCTCCTTTCCCTTTCTTTGTCAAGTGACAATTTCTTCTTCTACTATTGGGGATAAACCTATGATGTTTTCTGGCTGCATACCTTCACTGAATTTCTCTTCCCTTTTTCTCTCCATGGACTTCTTTGAAAACCTGTTCATTGGGTTCCTTGGTTGAAATATGAAGCCAACATCCTGTCCGGCAAAATCCAATTTCTTGACAGACTTACCTTTCTTCAGTTTCCTTCCATCACCTTAAATGTCTTCTTCTTGAACTATTTGGGACTCCTCAATATCTATTGCATGTAGGATATCCTCCAAATTTCCTTTGGCCAATGTCTGACTCCTTGTTATCCTCTTACTGCTTTTTTTGCTAATCTTTTGTTTCTGTTTTGTAGGTGCTGGCTGAGGGATATCAGTTTCTTGAAGAAATTATTCTTCAATGTCCATTGGTTCTACAGGAGACTGTATTCTTTCTTCTTCAACCTCTTCTATTGCAGCTGGGGATGTAGTAGTTTTAGGTTTTGAAACTTTCTTTGGAGTCACTACATCTATTTCATACCCACTCATAAATAGAAAATAGGTCCAGTCTCTGTTTAACCTTTTCAACTCTTCTAGCACTAACAATTTTATCAGAGCATGGTGAAATAGTGATGTCTCATTACCTTCTGACTTGACGTGAACTCTATCTGACATTTTCCCCAAAATACGGTATAAAAGGAAGGGTAGGTCAAGTGGTTTCTTATCAACAAAATGCAGAAGCAGTATAATATGATAGGAATAGACCATGTGGAATCTCCCTTCACAGGTGAAGTATTTTTGGATCACCAGCAGCAACTTTGCATATTTCTTCTTCATATAACCTCTGGGGATTCCATTTTTCATGTCATCTCCTCTGTGCTCCTGCTTGAGAAATTCTTCACATGCTTGCATTCTGAACTTTGTGCCTTTAAACCATTCTTCACCACTTCTAGGAATTTCTGTAGCTTGTGATATGATCTCTGGTGACACTATAAGATTCAAAATCCCAACCTTTGATGTTGTCCCTGTAAAATTGGTGGCAAAGCCTTTGGATACCTGTAGATGGAAACCCTGTAAATTTTGGTAGAACTGTAGGAATCCCACCTTCTTGAAAGCCTCCATAGTAGTGGGATCTTCATTCAGAAGCTTCAAATCCATAGGCTCATACCTTACGCAGTAACCACCCTTATTTGTTTTCTTTTTCGATGCCATGGATGCTTTATAAACCTTCGTTGCCTCGCTTGTTGATGACCCCTGCAGAATCAAATTCAAACAACAACCTACTTGGTGTGGTGAAACAACTCTCAAATATCGACAATGGGACTTCACATGCAAGGATTAAACACTGAATGACAAAGAACAACTTGGGGTAAAGTTTTAAAGATAACTTGACAACTCGGAGTTTAATGATGATACATGTGACCATGAAAGACCGTAATGATAGTAGATACGACTATGCATGCTTGCCAAACATCATAACGAACTCAAATGACCTCACCCTTTACTTGTATTATTAAAATTTGAAACCTCACACCGCCCTGACATTTTCTGTAGAAAAACCCAGTTTCGTAGCGAAATTTGTTTAACTGCTGACAGATTCGCTACATAACTGTTAGGCAGTTTCGTAGCGAAATTTGTTGATTTGCCTTGTAATTTTCTACAAAACTACAAAAAACTGACAGGTGGAATTATTTGTGATTAAAAGGCATGGATATGAAAACTATATGATATGAGGTTGATTTGACTAAAATGACATGATTAGAGGTGGATTTTAAACTTAAGGTAGACATCATCAAATGCAAATTTTTTCAGAAATTTCATGAAAATGACTTATGAGACCACATCAACCTAGGTGAATGACATGTATGAAATTATCAATGAAAGTGTTAAAACTAATGAGTGATAACACTTACCATATTTTTTTATCTCATCTTGTGTCTTGGCTTCCCACTATACTAGTGCTCCACCCTCGAGTCTCAAGGAAGCTAGCTGAATCTTTGTATCATCATCTTAAAGGTTTTGAATCACGCAGTAGACCTTCAAATGAAAAACCCAATTTCCAAGAATCTCTGCATTCACTTCACCATTATACATAGGCAACTCAAATTTAATGTCAAGTTTTAACATGGGTGTTTTACCAATTCCTTTTGAGATATGTTGATGAGTATGAGTAAGGGTTGTAGTAGCGGAAGAGGATGAATATGAAGATGAAGATGGTGGAGTAGATGGTGGTTTATCACCATTTCCATTACCTCCTCCTCCTGGAGAACCCTCTCCTCTTTGAGGCCTGGAGCTTTCACCATGCAACCTTGTATTCCTCTCTTCATGGAGAACTTTCACCATCTCTGTCATGTCAAAGAAAGCCTTCCTAAAAGCCTTCTCATCCTCTTTCATATTATCATTTCCTCCTTCATGAGACATGCTTACTGAAGCCTAAGGTACAACATAGGTGAATCTTGTGGTGGAGAATGTGGCAATTGTGCTCTTCTCCTTGATCCAACTTGAGAACCTGCACCCACAAGCTTTCCTTCTCCTCTCTTGAGCTTCAACCTTGTAACCATTTAAACACTTGCAAAACAATTAAATCCTCCTTTCACAAGTAAACCCAGTGCTCTGGTACCAAATTCATATGAATGGAAAAATTAGTGTTTGTTGTGCTAAATTCCAATTCAGAATATAAAAATAATGCTGGAGGATTATGAGGTAAATTGCAAGTTAACCATGAGCTTTTATGTGATTTTTTTGAGCAAATTAACATAAACAAAACACTGAACAACAACATCTAACATACATGAACATCACCATAAACAGTAACACAACAACACAAGATGAATTTCACCCCTCCTGGGCTACGTCTCCTTGGTCCAGCTTCTAATGGCTTCGACCTCTTCTATTATACTCAAAAGTGTGATTACGAACATTTGCAATACTCAAACAACTCTGCAACCTGCTCCAATGGCTCTAAAATGCCAAAAAAATCCTATGTATCCTCTTTCTACTTTGAATTTGGTCAAAAAATGAGTAAGTTATGGCTTCCACAAGTTATGGCACTAGTCGCTCCACAATTTCCCCAAAATCTGGTCTGATCCTACAATTTCGACCCTTTTTCCACTAACTGGGTGATAATTTCCCGGAATTCCGGGTGAAATTGTCAGATAGTTAAGTCTGAATTCCAACTATACAGTTTTGGCACATTTCATATTTTTTTATTAAAAAAATTTCGGACGGTTAACTAACCGCCGACAGTTATCACTGTAGTGGTCACATTGGTGGATAACGTGGTAGTTTAGGTGGCGATCCTGGCACTTAGACGATTACAGTGGTGGTCTTCTGTTGCATTCACATATCCGCTGACATTTTTGTGTTACCGTTATGGAACAGTTGGGGGGGGGGGGATTGGGGCTAGCCTTCCACCCATGGTCCCGCCCCTAGGTGAGGTGACCAGGGCTGGGGCTAGACCCTGGCCCCCACCCCCAAACACCAACCTTTTAAACCTTAAATATTAATTGTAACTGTTACATATCAAGGAAAAAAACGATGATGTATTAATAATGCTTGTCGTTGTTGTGGTAGATGTCACGGTGTCGACCTTGGTGTAGTGTAGTTTGAAACTTAAACAAAATTTTGCGGCCTCCCTTGCTACCACGTGGTGGCCTCTAGTTGGGCCACATGGCAGCATGTGGTTGACCACATTCCCAACCAATCACAACCTGACGTTTTAGACAACAAAAATGTGCCACTTGGCACAACATAATTCGCCAGAGGAAATCTTGTTGACCAGTAAACATGCCACATGGGCATGTCGGGACACCAGTACGGACTGCTAACTGGGTTGTCCTTGCATTTGTTTTTCAAAAAATTTTGCCTATTTGAAAAAGTGGACATAACACGTTTATGGGAGCATACGGTGTCATTTTTCCACGAAATGAGTTGTGCCAGATTTAGAACGATGATATCTACGCAGTCGTTCAAGTTCCACACCATTCTGACAACTTTCATTTTTTAGCATAATTTTGAGCACCTAATCAGTGATGCATCCATAAACAAATTTACAAAAAGTTATTAATTGCAGAAGTCTAAAATATGAAAACTCAAAAATCATTAAATAAATCTCACCACCTATTTAACACTGATATAAAATAAGTTTTTTCCAAAAAATACTTAATGGCAACTTAGTT
Organism: Pinus albicaulis; assembly: GCA_034641835.2. NCBI lineage: Eukaryota > Viridiplantae > Streptophyta > Pinopsida > Pinales > Pinaceae > Pinus > Pinus albicaulis. The sequence continues at coordinate 39,422 of JAXQQM020067175.1, read as the reverse complement.
TCAACACAATGATTCATATGTTCTTGTTTGATGATTTTTGACCCTAATTCCCAACATCAAACTCCTTATAATGTGTCAAATTGATAGTAACATGTTCTAGTCGCATCATTTATAATAATTAAATTCAATATAATGACATTATAGAGGAAAACTAATCATTATTTGATGTTATAATCATTTCGAACTACACCAACTTTATCATCCATTTGTAATTTATTTTTGAAAAGTAAGCCTCACATTAAAATGAATACATTTAATGCTAACTTTTAAATTTAAACATAGAATTAGGGGTGGGAGTTAAAATTATTATAGATAACATCTACATTAATCTATACTCTTGAAATTGCATCCAATTTTAAAAAGAAAATAAAATGAAAGAGGTTTATGGGACCATGATTGTGCCACCAATTTTCACCTTGAAACTTCAATAAATCTGAAAAGTAGCAATTTATAGGAGCCTCGTGTATCTTTTTTTCAAATGACTTATCTTCGAAAGATGTGCACCTAAGAACAAAGCCCCTTAATCTACTGATGTTTAAGAGAAATCTAAGTGCTTCTAGATTATCTAAAAGAATGATTTAACATGTTTTAAATAACTAATTTATTTAAGAACCTCAGAACAACCAATAAATTAATATGGTTTTTGTCTAGGAGAACAATGACTTATGAAGAAGTACTTCGGAACAAATTACTAAAGAGGGTCTTACATTTTTTTTCAACAATAAAACGAAAATTGCTAACGTGCTGAAAAACATAACACTAGCAATTGCACCATATGTTGCAAAGGAAATGATGTAAGGTTGTGATATAGGAAAGAATAACATATAAGAAAGAAGAGGTAGCCAGAACTTTCACGGCTCCAACTGATCCTCCAAAATAAGGGGTGGATAATTATGTTTACTGGACCTAAAATCAAAATATCCATATTGGGTAATTGATGTGGAACAAATTCTTCATTATTAATTGCATGTAAGATGTGTTTTTTCATAATGGATGAGAAATTTTTGCCAAATTACTCAAGACCTCTATATGACTAAATCTACATGTTTAATTTATTTATTTTTTGCCTGAAGGATGCACTTGGTTTTTATGACCAAGTTGGGCATACTTCACCCTTCCACGAAATTATTTTCTTCTATCACATTCGCAATGTTGAATTCCTCTGATACTACTCCTAGAACTCTGACTCTGCTCTACAGCTAGAATTATTTAATGGAATAAAAAAATAACACTATGACATGTTGTACTTCAATAAGAAACTACTAAGAAGCTTAAGTATGGTAAATCCACCCTCACCTGTCATTTGAACATAGAGCATAGAGTTATCTTAATCATCAATTTTATGGATAAGAGACATTTGGGCCCTTTTTAACCCTTGGGGATGATTAATTAATCTTAGTTCAGATAATTTGTTTTGATAAATTATCTACGATCATATTTCCATAATTCCTCTTTGAACGACCAATATTCCACTTCTTTGGAACTTTTCATCTCATCCAGAATAACAAACATCATGAAGACCCAAAAGTAAGAAGAAAAAATCAACTCATAATCAGGGAGTCTAGCGACTTCTTTAAGGATCATAACTCAAGACTTTAGTGCCTTTTAAAGATCTTTTATTTTCCCATCAAATAAAAAGCAACGATCAAATTTTGTAGTGACAAGAATGTGAACAAATTTTAAATGTAATAACTCCCTTCCCTAGTGATAGTACATTTTTGTTTTGAAATGAAATTATTTTCCCGACCTTTTAAATAATAGATTCCTTCCCAAGCGACCCTTTAGAGATACTTGTTTTTCAACTGATTGCAATAGGTAAGTGTCTTTTGTCTAGTATTTTCTGAGTCCTCCTTACAATTGTAATGTTTCTCTTCCCATAACTCTATCTTGGGTTATAATTCTAGCTTTCTCTTGTTTATGAATAAATTTTCTCTATATCACTATTGTCTGTCTCTTTTTGAGAGCTTGCTTGAATTAGTGAAATAATGTAGCTCATCTGGATTCCAAAATCCTGGAGTAACCCATTTTCTGAAGAGTCATCTTCTGTTTTTAATTTTTCTATTTAGTCCTCCATAGCCTTGTCAACGCCGTTTCCTTCTAAAGAATCATACATTCTTGATAAGTATCCATTGACCTGCTTTTCTTCTTCCATATACTTTAGATCTAAATGAATGGAATATGAGATAGGCTTCGTGACATTTTGCAAATTCCAAGATTTTTCATTGCACTTCTAATGTGTATCAGGGAAAATGGATTCCATACATTCAAAGTTTTTCCTTTTTAGGGTTTTTTGTAAGGTTGGAAGCTTCTCTTCACCATGTCTCCTTTATTTTGTATCTTTGAATTTGATACAAACAAATGTTACCTACCCATTTAAAGGTAAATTTATTGTTATTTAAGAAATGAGAATTATGAACATTCATCATTATTGCTCAAGATAAATCATGTTCTCTAAAATAATTTGGAAATTTAAAAAAGATCACATATTTAAAAAAAAATTATTATTAATTTTATTTTTATATATTAAGAAATAATACTCATGAATTATAAAACAATTGTAACAAAAATAATATATAACAAAAAAAACCATGTATTTTTGAAATAATAAAATAGTTGTAACAAAAATAATACAGAAAAACTATGTATATTTGGATGTATGAAAATTTAGATACATTTTATTAAGTAAAATTTTAAAAGAATAATGGTTATAAACATTTAAAAATAATTTTATTAAATAATTAGTTTAGATCCAGAGTTAAGATTGATTTAGGCCATCTTAGATCCCCCTATAAAGAAACTAAATTCCACATGAATACCATGGGTCAATACCATGGGTTGTATTTATAATTTATCATTATTTTATTTTATTATTTTTATTTTTTATTGTATTTTTATCTAGTTAAAATGTTCATTATCTTATGTCAATCTTTTTATTTTATTTACTTTTATTTTTAATTTTTTGTGATTTGACATAGTTAAAATGTTAAACATGACATTACAACCTTTCTATCATATTTTGTTGGAGAGCATAGTAGCACAAAAAATGTAATATTTAAAGATATAAATAGTTTTTTTCCATCTAATATAAACTAATTGGTTTGTGTGGAGTTTACTTTTATGATATAAATTTTATTATAAATAAAATTTTTATGTTTATGTACCCACAAATTTAATGTTTATGTATTTTACAAAAAAAAATTATTCATTAAACAAATTGATATTAAATCTAGTTTTATTAAGTTATTAATTTAAATTTTATTAAAAAAATTGAGGTTAAAATCTAACAAATTTTTAATAACAACATTTTAACTTAAAAGTCACCAAAACCTAAATTCAATCTAACTTATTAAAAAGAAAAAAACTAACATTATAAAAAATATATATACAAATATTTCGATCATCTAATATTTGATCCAATGGCTCAAACATGGACATAGTGGCAGCTAGGGGAGTTGTTTTCAAATATCATTCATCATTATTGCTCAAGATACACCATATCCTCTCAAATTATTTGGAAATTTAAAAAAGATCACATATTTTTTAAAAAAATTATTATTAATTTAAATTTTTTTATATTAAGAAATAAAACTCATGAATTATAAAATAGTTGTAACATAAATAATATATAACAAAAAAAACCATGTATTTTTGGAATAACAAAATGGTTGTAACAAAAATAATACAAAACATGAAAAACTATGTATATTTGGATGTATGAAAATTTAGATACATTTTATTAAGTAAAATTTTAAAAGAATAATGGTTATAAACATTTAAAAATATTATTATTAAATAATTAGTTTAGATCCAGAGTTAAGATTGATTTAGGCCATCTTAGATCCCCCTATAAAGAAACTACATTCCACATGAATACCATGGGTTGTATTTATAGTTTATCATTATTTTTATTTTTTTTGTATTTTGACCTAGTTAAAATGTTCGTTACATTATGTCAATATTTTTATTTAAGTTACTTTTATTTTTTATTTTGTGTAATTTGACATAGTCAAAATGTTAAACATGACATTACAACCTTTCTATCATCACCAAAACCTAAATTCAATCTAACTTCTTAAAAAGAAAAAAACTGACATTATAAAAAACATATATAAAAATATTTACTTGATCAATGCCAGCTACAGGAGTTGTTTTCAAATAGTTTTACTTGATCTAATGGCCTAAAACATTTCAAACATCTAACATTTGATCGAATGGCTCAAACATGGACACAGTGGTAGGTAGGGGAGTTGTTTTCAAATATCATTCATCATTATTGTTCAAGATAAATCATGTCCTCTGAAATAATTTGGAAATTTAAAACAAATCACATATTTTAAAAAAATTATTATTAATTTATTATTTTTATATATTAAGAAATAATACTCATAATTATAAAACAGTGGTAACATAAATAATATATACCAAAAAAAACCATGTACTTTTGGAATAATAAAATAGTTGTAACAAAAATAATACAAAACAAGAAAAACTATGTATATTTGGATGTATGAAAATTTAGATACATTTTATTAAGTAAAATTTAAAAAAAATAATGGTTATAAACATTTAAAAATAATTTAATTAAATAATTAGCTTAGATCTAGAGTTAAGATTGATTTAGGCCATCTTAATTCCCCCATAAAGAAACTACATTCCACGTGAATACCATGGGTTATATTTATAGTTTATCATTATTTTTATTTTTATTGTATTTTGACCTAGTTAAATGTTCATTACATTGAGTCAATCTTTTTATTTAATTTACTTTTATGTTTAATTTTGTGTAATTTGACATAGTCAAAATGTTAAACATGACATTACAACCTTTCTATTATCACCAAAACCTAAATTCAATTTATGAAAAACATATATAAAAATATTTACTTGATCTAATGGCCTAAAACATTTCAATCCTCTAACATTTGATCCAATGGATAGGAGAGTTGTTTTCAAATAGTAACGCCTTACAGAATAATTACAATAATTATAGAAAATTTCAATTTATTTACATATATAAAATAAAAAATTAATGACATAAATAAATAAAATGATTATATTTAATTATGTGTAGAGTTTTATTTCTTACGGTTTGTAAATATAAATTAATTTATCATAATTGTTTAAAGAAAATATACAACATACAATTATTTAGTTATTTTCACCAAAAGTTATTTATGTAAGATATCTTTAAATTAATGAATTGATAATTTATTTTTTTGCATTCATTAAGGACAAATTCTAATCTAATCACATATATTTTTTAGTCTTATTCCAAAATCAAAAAATTGTTTAAAATTAATTAGTATTGGAAAAAACCTAATGTCGACCAAATACTAACTTAGTGTAAATTGTAAACTAGATACCCTCAAGATAAATTGCCCCATGTTACACTAAACTAAATACTACCTTAAATTAAATTACATGGAACTCAGGTTGAATGAATGCTATTAGAAAACACATGATCGGGAAGAAGTAGCCTCGACTCTGACCACAAAAGATAGTGGAGATAGTGGGTTTCTGGAAGATATTATCTAGGATAAACGTGCCTTTCAAATCTACAATAAAACCTAAAACTACTTTAAAGTGGGTAAGCACTGGTTTTGCCATTTGATTTTCCATAAAACCTTTTTTCCCTTTTTTTAGTTAAAGGTCAACAATTTTATTTAAAACATAGATGGGATCGAGTAAAACAGAATTTAAACTGTAAATTTAACACACATTTAGATTAATCTTCATAATTTTAATAGTTGATTGTGAACAGGAAAGGTGGATAAGTGGTCATGACTGACTAAATCATTTCCCTGTTCCTTGGATTTTAAATACCCACAACTCCAGACTATTATTTCTATAAATTTATTAATTCATTACGTATCTCATCTTTACATTAGTAGGTGTGTCATTTAACAGCAGGAATCAATAAACACAACACAGAATGATGAAAAAGAAAGGTATATTATAGGTTGAGAAATCAGTGCAAAAACACTTTGTTGAAATGTGCAGGTCTACCACCAATCAAGTTGACCGCCATTGGTTCGTCTTGAATAGAGCAAGCAAGAGCTTACTTTACTTTGTATGGAAAATAGTTTTGGCATTGTTTTTTGGGATCTCTTTGTTGGAATTTAACACAGCGCAAACATTAAATTAACACACAGCAGAAAAACACATCACATAAGAGACACAGGAGTTTTACCGTGGTTCACCCAAACCTCTTGGGCTACGTCCACACAACAGGGCATTGGCAGTCTTTATTAATTCAAATAGGAGATTACAATTCTCACTCACTCTCTCAAAAACATCCGTATGGCTATCTGTTATATAGCAGAAGAATCTAACAGCTCTCAACTCAAATTTAGCTAGCATTAACTCCCTCCCAACAAACTGGAGTTAATCTAGCAACAATTTCCTAATTTTTGTCACCTACTGAGATTTTTCCTATTCTATTCAAAACAGAAAATCTCAACAATCTCCACCTTGACAACAATTAGCCTGATGCCCTGTTCTTTATTATTTTATCTTTTCTGCAAGCCAAGAGAAGCCAAACACCAACGCAGCTTCTCCAACAAAGCTGGTTTCGTGAACATGTCTGCACAGTTTTCCTTTGTATGCACCTTTTCAAGAGAGACTCCCCTTTCAGTAATAACCTGTCTTACAAAATGATACTTTATTGGAATATGCTTTGATTTACTATGATAGGCCGGATTCTTAGCCAAATGTATTGCACTTTGACTATCACAAAGTAACCTGATGTTGTCCTGCAACCTACCAAATTCACCAAGCAAACCTTTCAACCAAATCGCCTCTTTGCAAGCATGAGAAGCAGCAATGTATTCTGCTTCAGTAGTGGATAAAGCAACAATATTCTGTAGCTTTGACATCCAGCTAATAGCTCCACCTGCAAGAGTAAAGACATACCCTGAAGTTGACCTTCTCTTATCCAAATCACCTGCAAAATCAGAATCAACATATCCACAAACATATTCACTACTTTTATTGTAAGTGATACAATGACTACTTGTGCCTCTCAAGTACCGAAGCACCCATTTCACTGCTGACCAGTGTTCTTTACCCGGATTTGCCATGTACCTGCTGACAACCCCAACTGCATGTGAAATATCTGGTCGAGTACAAACCATAGCATACATCAAACATCCTACTACATTGGCATATGGAATTCGAGACATATAATCCTTTTCTTCATCTGTATTAGGACATAAACCCGAAGAAAGCTTGAAATGGGAAGCGAAAGGGACTGACACAGGCTTCACATTATTCATACCAAACCTCAAAAGTATCTTCTCAACATACTTCTGTTGTGATAGCCACATCTTACCATTGCTCCTGTCTCTGAAAATCTCCATGCCCAAAATCTGTCTTGTTGCTCCTAGATCTTTCATATCGAATGTCCTTGCCATCTGAGTCTTCAACCTGTTGATCTCATCAATGCTTTTGCTTGCTAAAAGCATATCGTCAACATACAACACTAAGATAATGAACATGCCATTTTTCAATTGCTTGAAATACACACAATGATCATATTCACTTCTAACATATTTCTGACTCAACATGAAAGAATCAAACTTCTTATACCACTGCCGAGGCGACTGCTTCAGGCCATATAATGACTTCTTGAGCCTGCAGACAAATTTCTTATTGCGATGTTGAACAAACCCCTCCGGTTGTTCCATATAAATTTCCTCATCTAGATCTCCATGTAGAAAAGCAGTCTTAACATCTAGTTGCTATAACTCTAAATCAAACAAAGCAACTAAAGCTAACACAATTCGAATTGAAACTATTTTAACAACTGGTGAAAAAATCTCATGAAAGTCTATGCCTGCTTTTTGAGAAAACCCTTTTGCAACCAGCCGCGCTTTGTACCTGTCCTCCGTATCATTCACACCCCGTTTCAGCTTGTAAACCCATTTACACCCCACAGTTTTCTTGTCTTTCGGAAGCTCAACCAGATCCCACGTGCCGTTCTTACTCAAGGCCATCATTTCGTCCTTCATGGCTGCTTTCCACTTGTCACTATTCGAACCTTCTATTGCTTCCTGATAGCACAGAGGTTCATCATCGTTAGCGGTCAAAGCAACTGAAGTAACATAATCATCATACCTTTTCGGAACACGTTTTATCCTTGTAGACCTCCTTAAAGCTATTTCTGGTTGACTACCATCTGTAGGAACTTCTTGCCGATCAGTATCTGAGACCTGTTCATGATCTAAACCGAAACCCTGTTCATGTTCTGAAACCTGTTCATGACTAGTATCTGAACTATGGTCATCATGACTATCATTAGAAGTGCTATCAAACTGAATGTGCTGAAAGTCAAATACATCATCTTGTTTCAATTTTCTATCTACATCTAACTGTACAAGAGAGGATTCATCAAACTTTACATCTCTGTTGATGATGATTTTGCGGGTAGTAGGATCCCACAATCTATATCCCTTTGTTCCAACACCATACCCAACAAAGATATACCTTTTAGACTTTGGATCTAACTTAGTTCGCTGATGTTTAGGCACTAGAGCATATGCACCACAACCAAACACTCTGAGTTTAGAATAGTCACAAGGGTGTCCTTTCCATACCTCTTGCGGAATCTTGCAGTCTATTGCCGTCGATGGAGATCGGTTTATCACATAACAAGTTGTTGCCACTGCTTCCGTCCACAACTCCTTCTGCAAACCAGCGTTACTCAGCATACTCCTTGCTCTCTCTAGAAGAGTCTTGTTCATGCGTTCAGCAACTCCATTTTGCTGAGGAGTATAAACCGTGGTCTTATGTCTCTCGATCCCTGCATCCTTGCAATAGCTGTCAAACTCCTTGGAAGTAAACTCACCACCATTGTCAGTTCTTAAACACTTTATTGTTCTACCAGTGTTGTTTTCTACCAATGCTCTAAACTGTTTGAAAACTGAAAAAACATCAGACTTCCTTTTCAACATGTAGACCCACACCTTCCTAGAAAATTCATCAATAAATGATACAAAATACGACGAACCACCATATGACGCTGTAGGAGCTGGACCCCAAACATCTGAATGAATATAATCAAGTATCCCTTTACTAGTATGTTTGCCTGTTTTAAATTTTTGTTTACTTTACTTTGTTTTCCAAACAAGCAATGCTTACAGAAATCTAACTTTCCAGACCTTAGATTAGGAAGTAACTTGCGATTAGCCAAAATTTTCAACCCTCTTTCGCTCATATGGCCCAACCTTTGATGCCATAGGCGAATGGAACTACTGTCATGTTCAGACACCGTAGACACATGAACTGACCCTGTTCTTCCTTCTAACTGAAACAGATTTCCTACTTTCTTAGTTTTCATTACTAGTAAAATACCTTTATAGATTTTCATAACTCCACCTTGAATTACAGTTTTATATCCATTCGTGTCAAGTGCTCCCAGTGAAATTAGATTTTTCCTTAAGTCTGGAACATGTCTCACATCTGTTAATATTCTAGTTGTGCCATCAAACATTTGCAGTTGTATGCTTCCTATCCCAACAATATTATATGTGACATCATTACCCATGTACACGACTCCATCATTAACTGATCTATATGTCTTAAACCATTCTCTATGAATACACATGTGGTTTGATGCACCGGAATCTAACAACCAATGTTGATCATGATTTGACATATTAACAGACAACACTTCGTCGCTCATACCTGAACTAGATGCTGAACCTGTATCTGTCGCATTTTCCTCCTTCTTCTCTGTCGAAGAATCTGCTTTAGAAGTTTGCTGCTGTCGCTTCCAGCAGTCCTTCTTTAGGTGTCCAGCTTTCCCACAATGCCAGCACTTCACCTTTGTCTTCTTTCCTTTAGACTTTGAACGAGAGTCGCTATGCTTTCCCCCGGAGTGTCTCTCTCTCGAGCGACCTCTGGCCATCATTACCTCTGATGTAGAGGTGTCTGCATTCGACTTCTTCCTCGTCTCCTCAGCCTCAGACAACAAGGCTCCAACCATATCGTCCTCAAGGATGTCTGCTATACTTTGTGTTTTTTCCATATCGTGTCACAAGAAAACAACCTCCAATTGCAACTCTTAAATAAAGAATGCCCTTTTTTAAAGAATGCCTTTTAAAAAAAAAATTGCCCTTGCCTTCCTTTAAGTGCCTTTCATTTGATACCATATGCAAATGGCAATAATATTACAAGTCGATTTTTAAAAAAAATGCCCTTGCCTTAAATCAGATTACAATCCTTTGATTTAAATACATATGCCAAATAAATACAATGGCATTACAATAAATCGATTTATTTAAGAAACCCCTTCAAATCGATTTTATGGCATATCATACACCTCTTAAATAAAATGCCATCGATCTTATGAACTCCATTTAAAAGAAACTATTCATAAAATATGGAATTACCATATTTTAAAATAAAAGCACTATGGAGTATAAATCGATTTTGAATATCACCATTTAATGGCACACAAAAAGATTTGTAATAAAACAAAATCGTAAGTTTGTAAATCGACCTTTTCTTTTTTGTACAAACTCCAAATCGATTTAATAATTAAAACAAATCTACCTTTTGTCAAAAGCATCTCAAACAGCGTTATAAAAACCTGCAAATCGACTTAACTTTAAAACTGCAAATTGACTTTTATGAAAAACTGGAGACCGATTTAAAAGAACGATTTTTAATGCTGATACCAAAATTACGTTCAACGTTCAATGCTGCGAACGGCTCTCTGCATTTCAACGCCGCTCAACGCTGGCCTCACGCCCTCTTAGCAGGTCCACGGCGTCTCTGTGCTTATTAAAACTGGGCTCACGGCCTTTCAGCAATCCTCCCACGTAGCAGTGCACCAGCAACGCACCAGCAGTGGATATACGCTCCACTTCACATCGATTTAAAAAACTTCAAATAAACTTCAATGGCAATCGACTTTCCAGTCCATTCAAAAAACCGTTTGACCCATTTCAAACTCCAAAGTCGATTTGTTATACCTCTTCAAGCTACTCATACAAATCGATTTCAATGCCACCACCTCTTAAATCAATCAAAAACTTTGTAATTGATTTAATACAAATCGATTTCAATGTTTATGGTATTGTTTTAAAAAAAAAAAAAAATTAAATCGAGTTCAATCCAAATCGATATCAAACGAAACTTGCCTTCAAATCGTGCTCAACTTTGCTTGCACAACTCACAATCCTTGAACATGCAGAAGCAGCTGCCTTGCTGCTCACGTTAGTGCGTTCTAAGTCGTATGCCGTCAATTCTGCTGGCGTGAATCACGACTAATTGAAAAATGCAAAGTCTCTGTTGGCCTGACTCCCGACGCATAGAAAATGCAATCATTTCAATGCTGCAAACAGGCAAACACGCGTTCAGAAGTAAGGGTTTAACTCTGCTTTAACGCAGCCTTCTTTCTGCGCTGATCCAGGTTTGATACCACAGTCAACAACGTATGCTGGCAGAACAAGCACCAGCGCCTCCATGCCTCCACGCACAGGTTTGAACAGCAGTCAACAGCACCAGCACTCCAACAGAAAGCTCCGATACCAATTGTTGGAGTTTAACACAGCAGAAAACATTAAACAATTAACGCACAGCAGCGAAACACATCACATAAGAGACACAGGAGTTTTACCGTGGTTCACCCAAACCTCCTGGGCTACGTCCACACAACAGGGCATTGGCAGTCTTTATTAATTCAAACAGGAGATTACAATTCTCACACACTCTCTCCAAAACATCCGTATGGCTATCTGTTATATAGCAGGAGAATCTAACAGCTCTCAACTCACATTTAGCTAGCATTAACTCCCTCCCAACAAACTGGAGTTAATCTAGCAACAATTTCCTAATTTTTGTCACCTACTGAGATTTTTCCTATTCTATTCAAAACAGAAAATCCTCAATGTACTTAAATATTTTGAGATGTTCAATGCACGCGGTTCTTTCAAATTAATAAAGCCTAGTTGTGAGCAAATATTATAAAACAGTTGGGAAAAGATTAAAATTTGAATAAATTTTTGAAAATAAGATGAGTCTAATAAACAGCCTGATTTTAAAACACTCTACCATTTTGATATTTTGAATTTTTTTACTGATTTCTGCTTTAAAAACAGCAATGCAAGACGTCGGTAAACAACGTCATTTAATAATATTACCTTCGTTTTAAATATTGAAAATGCCATGGCCTTCATTAGCCACCCTGTGAGCATCAGGTTCTTTTCACAAGGAAACAATTGCCAACTGTGAGCAAGAAAGGTTTGTTTAACTTATTGTTAAAAACACAAATAAATATGCATAATGAGAGTGTGATAAAGGTGTTAGCACCCTAACATTACTGCTATATATAATTCTATTGGATTGGGTTTTTAACATCTTAATGGGTAATTAGTTGAAGAGGCATTTTCAAAGGTGTATATTGCTTGTTATTGAAATAGTTATGAATTAGAATTGCCCTTTCTGGTGGTGTATCAAGTCTTTCCTCACTTGTTAGATAGTAGATGTAAGATCTACACATGTAATAGAATGATGTAATGGCTTTTAGTGGTTGTTAGAGTGGTGCTTATTTATATATAAGATTTAATACACGGTTTCATAATTAATTTTGTTTTTCCTTATTATAGGACACTTGTTTAATACACTGCTTCATAATTAATTTGTTTTCCTTATCATGGGATAATTAAAGAAGTGACATTTCATATGCACAAATTAGGTGACTTGATATGGGATAATTTTAGAAGGAAATAATTAGCAATTGTCTTTAGTAAAGGTTTCACTAATTTACAATTAAAAAAAATAAACAAAAAAACAAATCTCCTCAAAATGTAATTTGTATAAATTAGAAACAATATAATTTTCTGTAGTTTCATGTGAGGTTTTTAGGATATTTTTGATAAGTTGGTACTTTTCCAAGTGGGCTTATGTAAATACAACAAGTTCCCAATTAAGGTGATAGGTAGTTTTTAGGAGCTAGAAAAAATGTCCAATTATCTTTGTTTTTGTTGAGATATTCTCTAGTTAATAAAAAAAGAGTTTATATTTGTATGTATAATTACGTACTTAAATATAGCTCGTATAATCAAGAAGGAATTTTGGGGTAGAGTCAAACATGAAGGACGAACCCGAAATCCTTCAACAATGGACAAAATAGTTGTACCTATGCTTTATAGAGATATTTTTATGCATTTATTAGAACCCTAGGCTTCAAGTTGACTTCTATGTAAAATTCTTTCTATTTGATCGTGTAATGATGGTCTAATCTGTGGCACATCTCTTGTATAAGATCACCGGTGTCGTATGTGGACTTTACGTGTTTATTTCGTCTTATCTGAGGAAACCAAAACTCTTGATCCCTAATATCAAGTATAGTCCTGTGCAAAACGAGAGTTTTTTTATTTACTTTTCACGCAAAACTTGAGTGCAAGTAATCGTGTTACAATCCAATGTGGGAGAAGGTTAGTTGTCCAGGATATGGATTAGGTTCCGGTTAATTTTTTGGGAAAACCGACCGAGGAAAGTGTGTCAAGAATCTTGAGTGGAGGCCAAGAACCTAGTGGAGTCGGTGTAGTTTCTAGAATTAAATCAAGACTAGTGCAAGGTTGTAGCAAGGTGGAACCTCATATAGGAATGAGTCAACATGAATCTTCGATTGCCGAGATGGTGCCCCGGAATATGAAAACCCCGTATTTTTTTAGCTTATTTCATATGGGGTGGGCCTGTGAACCATCGATATCTTTCATAAATCCACTGCGCTTATTTATTCGAGGAACCACTACCAAAATTAGATTGTGGGACAACCCCCCAATCCCTAAGACCAAAAAATTGCAATTGATCCATTATTAAAAAATTTGTTGAGATGAAGAATTGTCGACAAGATTTCTAGTCACCAACCCATGGTCCTTTGGAGAGTTGCAAAGACCCAAGTACCCCGCCTGAGCTTGTAGAGAAATATTTAGGATAACACATGGCCATCGTGAATTTCGAGAACTGCTCGATATGAATTCCAACACCATAATTGCAGGAGAATGTAGAAGAGGGGAAAGGGTGGACATTCTAAGTGTTCAACCATTGGATTTATTGAAGTGACTAGTGGATCCCCGAGACCAAGAAATGAGGCACATCCACAAAATCACTACACAAAGAGATCAAGAGGGTCGAGAGTATCTATGGAGGATGAACTAAGAAATATATCATTGAGAGTACCTCGATGTACTATCACTAAGAGAGAGGTGTTAATTCAAAAGTAGTCAAGTGGTTGCGTAAGTGCTATCGCAGGATATAATATGCTCTCAGGGAAGTCAGGAAGAGATTGGAAAATAAAATTTGTATCCATTGCATGTAGAGATATAGAGGATTACTCATGAAGAAGAGACATAGCCAGGAGAAGACCAAAGTAGAGTAATGATAGATTTGTGACAGAGATGATTGAGAACGAATGCTAAAAATGAAACTAAGCTATGAATACTTAGAGTAAAACGTAGGATTAAGAGCCAAATTCAAGAGACAACAACCTAGAAGTAGAGTTGGGAGGGCTAGACTCGGGATCTTAGTGTGGAAGAAAAACCCAGATAACTAGTATTTAAATTTTTATTTTAAATTTTATCAAGAAGTTAAAAATATAGAGGTAGTAGCAATGGAAAATAATATGGTGGCACTGATACAGCTAAGAGAGTTGTAACATAACTAGTGGTGCTATTTATGATCATGACAAAGATCCCTGTAGTAAAGAGGCTACATTTGAACTTTTCCAACTATGTTTTGAAGAGACTAGAGGACCTGCTGATTCAACAAGAAAATCTTAGTGAAAATTAAGCACCTACACTAGGATGGAGCCTTAGGCTATTTTTAGTGGAAGTCTATTTTGAATGGATGAGAAAATTATCTTTATAGATGATGACTATTTATAGATGGTGAGAAAATCTCTATTTATAGATTATGTTCTATTTTTATATGTATGTGCTAGTTCTATTTATAGATCACGTGTCTATTTATAGATGCATGTTTGCTATTATTATCCCTTAATAATATTTGGACAATACCATTAATCTATTCTCATGGGAGCATTTGAATCAATTAACCTAAGTAGCAAACGAGTTAGTCAAGGAATTTCGAGTTAAAATGTTGGTTGGTGGGACATGCAAGTGGACATAGTTGTAATCGATTGATTCAAATTTGTAACAGCAGTTGGAGCGGTGGTAGTTATGTGAGTTGTGGTGCTGAACCTCACGGTATGAGTCAAACTCAAATTGTGTTATTGGTAAATCGAAGATACACTAGTGAGAGATCGATGAATTAATTATTAATTGATTCAAAATCATGGTCCGACATGTAAATCCATCAAGATTTACAACTATTAACTACATGCATGCTAGATCCAATGGAGACCCATTTGAGATGTAGAAAGGGATGCTTGACTATCGGGGCTTTTACTATATTGGGTTGTACTCAAGCAAGTCAAATACACATTGATATGCTCATGAGGATTGTGCAACTCGGGAGGGCATGATTGCATCGAATTGGCTTCCGTAGCGATTCTGGATTGCGTAACGGAGTGTGCAGTCACAGATGCAGAATTTATCTAAGGCATTTGCCAATTTCCAAGATAGTGTGAGATGATTGCATATTGTACTAAGAGACTGGATTATAGTTTTGCATGAGATTTTTTCATGATCGATGATATATACATAACATATGATAATGGGGTTCTTATCTTTGTTCTCTCCGTAGTGCCATCTATGTTATGTGACTGATTCTTTCTTCTTGATATTGCAATCGTTTATCGTGTTTAAAATTCCGTACATAACTTTTATAGAAGTGGTTTTGTATTTAACAAAGGCATATGACTGTTAGATGAGGAGAATCCGTACAATACATAATTTGTAATAATATTTCTACACAGTATTGTAGCACAAGATTGCAATTTTGAAGCAAGAGTCAAGTTTGTTGGTGGGAAACAATTCTAATTTGTTGCAATAATTTCTTGGTGCTACAATTGAGTAAAAATCAAAATTGATTTCAATGGCTTCCACTAGAGTATGCACTCGAAGGAATCACAAACTAAATTTCATGGAAGTACAAGATGGGAGGCAGTGGTCGAAGAGAATGGCTTGAAGGCATTGACGGATGTTGGGTAATACTTGATGTATGGAAAATAAAGTGGCGAAGACAAGGAAGGATTCTATTGGAAGAAAAGGGAAACCACATTATCTCAAGCCTTCATGGGAAAGCCGTTACCATATGCTATGCGAAGGGTTTGAAGGATATTTTCCAAAGCAACAGGACCACAAAGGGTGAAATTGGCGCCGTAAAGATAAAACTCGCAAAGATCGTATGAAAAGGGCAGGAAAATATTCCAAAGTATCTCACAAATTTTTTCTAATGTCAAGAGAACTAGGAGTGTTGGAATCATCGTTGTCGATGATTATCTAGTGAGCTGGCTCCGTTGGGAGTTCCTAAGAGTTGGAACAAGCAGAAGACTTCAAATTCGGGATGAAAAATCACGAATTGGAAATGATTGTGGTTTGACTAGTGCAACAGAGTTCAAAGTGAACACCGCAGGTGACTCTTCACTAAAGCATGACAAGATGAAGAGGATTTTTCTTTGCCTGCCAAGGCAAGGAAAGGAATGGGAAGAAATCTTATTAAAAATCCGAATCTAAAGGAAATAAGTTGGATTTTCCCAAGGTGAAGTGTTTTCACCATGAACATGGGTATCCCACTACTAACTTTTCGCAGGAAGAAGAACAAGAAGCTCACTGAGTCAAGAAATTACGAGGTCCTTGCCTTACAATTCTGAACTTATTTTTCTTTGTTCGCATGCATAGTGTCGAAGTACATTGGGACTTGGTATTTGGATAGTGGTGCTTCCTTTCACATGACGGAGATAAGGAGAGATTTTCAAAGTGACTTGAGGTGAGAAATATCTCCAAAATGCATATAGAGATGGGCGATGATGGATGATACAATGTGACACGCATTAGTACCATTACCTTTGAGAGGGAGTCAAACTCATTTCAATTGAACAATATGCATTTTCTAAGTCTAAAGAGAAACTTGGTCTCAATCACAATGTTGGAGGACAAGGCACAGGCATTGTTTTCAACGATGGGAAATATTTCTACGACATAAAACAATGGGTAAAGCCAAAGAGGATAGGGATTCGAATTAATTATCTCTATGATGGAGGTAGATGGATGCCGCCATGATGGGAAAGGCAGTGTGGCCCGGAAGAGGGAAACTTATGGCACAGGCGATTGGTCCAAATTCATCATGGAGCCTTGAAATACATGCAACAAACATCTACTAGAATTCCAATGGGAACACTTTCATTAGATCAAAGTGCAAGGGTTGTACCATGGGGAACTATAAATTCCACCTTTCATGAAAAGGAAAATCGGTGCTTTGATGATCCTAGAGAGTTTCTGTTTACATATGTGTGGACTATTATTTGCTGTTTCAACATCAAAACATAGGTTATTATGTTATTGTTGTTGATTATTTTTCTCGTAAATGATGGATCTTTCTTCATGCGGGTACATGATCAAACATTCTCGTAGTTTCGTGAGTTTAAGGCATTGGTGGAGAAAGACGGTGGAAGCAATGAAGGTTTCTTAGAATGATAATGGTGGAGAAATACATCTCTAAAAAAAAATTCAAATAATTCTACAACAAAAGGAATTCTAAGAGAACTCATAACAAGGCCATAACCCACAGAAAATGGGGTCGGGAGACAGTTAATGAATTCATTGTGGGTTCAACACGCAGAAATGTTGCATGATCAAGGCCTACCAATGAATTTTTGGGTGGAAGCATGCAACACTACGATTTGTTTGAAAAAATTTTTGTCCTCATAGAGTACTTGGCATCACTACACCCGAAGAAGCTTTTCACTAGTAAGAAACCAAATGTTTCTCACTAAGATTTCTGCTCACTTATTTATGCATATGTGACCAAGAACGCCAAGAAGAAGTCAGACCGAACTCTGCTGAAGTTGGATATTTTTTGGTACATAGAAACACCCGATAATTATCGTTTTTGTATTTTCAATAAGAAGATGACTATTATGTGACGGGATATGAAATTTGACAGTGGGAAAACCATGTGGTTGTCGCTTGAGAGGGAGCAATTATGCGAAGGAGGAACTATTGGTTCCTAAAGATGTATTCTAGATGTGGATTCAGCTACAAGAGGAGGTTCATGAAGTGAGGAGTCCACTCACACACATGGAAAAATTTTTTAAGGCTAATATTCGCAGTGGGCTAATTTTCCATGTTTTTTGCAAAAATATTCGCCAATTTCCATTTTTCTTAAATTGATTCGCCCAAATTTTATAGTATACAAAATTATTTTACCCTAAAAAAATCGCTAAAAATTTATATATACTAACACAAAATAATTAGAAACATAAATATTTTTACAAAAACATCATAAAGTTTTTTTACAATTTACATATTGGGAACTTGTAAGATTCGTCTAGGTTTTCAAACTTTAAGATAAACAAAATATTGTAACTGCCATAAGGTGCACTACGTAAGGTGATAGGATGAGGTTTGATGTTGCGCAAATGTAGGAGCCCCTAATTCACACGCACACAAAGTCATTCTCTTTCTTGGACCGATTTACTTGATACATGATCTCATGAGCAAAATGTATTGTGAGTGAAACATCTTTCCTTTAAAGAAGCAAAAGTATAACACAGTAGATGAAATGATGGAGTAGTTTGACTCCATTGTCGAAATGTTGCTTGGGAAATTGTTCAAGGTCAGCTTGATAAACTGTTAGGTTCCGTACGTATCTCAAGGTAAAGAAAGCCATCGATGGGAGTACAGAATTACAAGGCCGATTTGTGGCCCAAGTGTTATAGCATCATTTTTCACCCTCATGTGATTCATGATTGTCTCTATGGCCTTGGGCACCCATTCTGCTGCACTGAACAAAATTCATTAAAAAACAAAGAAAGTTAAAAATCCCATACATGGGTATGCCTAGACTTTTCCGCATGTACACGCGAGTCCACATGTACTTTTCCACGTATGCCACTAAAATCATTAAAAATATATAAAAATTCCTTTACGGTAGGGTTGATGGTTACTCCGTAGTTCAACCACCCCAAAGACGTGGCCAAATGTTTCCAATCGATTGAAACTACTTTGAGGGAGTATAAAATCCCTTCATGTGCATGGCCCAAGGAGAGAGAAATTATAGATATTATACTATGTTGGAACCTAACTAAGTCCTAATTCCCGTGCTCTCCCTCGTACCTTTCCTGCATTTTTATAGGAAATCCTTGTTTCCTAGAGATGTTCATTCATTTATATGACATCTCGAGTACAAGTCTTGAAAGTATCTTAGCGAGGCAAGGTACGGATCCGGACGCACAGCTCGTCGAAGATCGTGGAAGGATTCGGTGATTCTCTCCACTTTTTATTTCTATACATGTCGTTCACAATAATGAAGAACCATCTTGTTCCCGAACTTATGTGTTGACATCTACTTGTATATGTGAAAAGATTATCATTTAAGTATTTATTATTGCCTGTATAATGTTTCACATGGATTACACTAACATTTAGGAGCAATATATGTCAGACAGCCTAGGTTTCCGTGCAGCACGTTCTTTTCTTATTTCTCTCACAGTTGAAGAGGAAGAAGGGTTGCTAGGGTTTTGGACCCTACTTTATCTACATCGAACGTAGACTGGTTGGTGAGTTCTCTACTATCGTTGTTATCTAGTTTTTAGCATTTAAGTGAGGTTGTGTGTGAATCCTTCCGAATAGCATGCTCGATCCGTGGAGGTTTTGACCCAACAAAACCTCTAGGTGTTTTTTCTCTAAACAAGAATCGGCGACCCACCGGGGATCGCATTCTTGCATCTCCCCCGTTGGGTGGTTTCCAGCCGTTTGAAAGGTTTCCAACAATTTTAACTATTATTTCACCCGCTAACTTTTTCTCGCCGGGGACCGAAGACCTCGGTTCCTTATCCGTGCTGCCTGATCTTTTTTATTTTTCATTATTTACCTTTTCACACGCCCGCCTGTCTATACACGTACGCGTATACACGTAATTTGCTTCAAAGGAAGTCACGTATACACAGGTTTTTGGATTACTACCGCGTTGTGCGCACGCTTGTTTCAAAACTCTCAAGTAGCGTATACCCTCGGGTAAATTTTGAGATTTTTTGATTTCTTGACTTTTAGTCTTGTCCCTCTCGTGAGACCTCGTTCCCAATGTATTTATATCCTTTGACTGCTGATAATGATTATTGGTCTTTTTTTCTCTCTTGGTTGAAGACCGTTTATTAGGCAACCTTGTTTTTAGTGCTTGCATTTCTGGTTCTAGGTACCAAGATCTCTTCCCTGGGATTCTTGGCTATTCCTTCATCGTAACAGAGAGCCTCCGCTCATTTACTTTTCCTACCTTTGTGTCTTGTTTTGCACTTCGATTTTTGCCTACTTTTTGGTTAGTTTTCTTGAGTTCAATTGACTAGGTCTTGTTGCAATTTTTAAAGAGTATTTCTTGATTCTTTGAAGTTTTTGTTTTCCGCAAGGTTGTACTGTCTCTTCTAGCCGAGTTACCCGCCTTGTCTTTTTCATAAAAATCTTGCTACTAAAGTGGCACTATAAGATTTGGAGAATTTTTGGGAAGTTTGCTTGAAATTCAAGAGTTGTTTGGCTTGGGATTTGATAGTCTTCTTGGTCTCTTCGTTGAGTTTTCCTTTTATAAAAATTCAAAAGCTCAAAAACATTTTTTTTTGTCATTTGATTTTGTTTTACATTTTTGTTTTTCGCTTTGTTACATCTTTTGAATCTTTGTTGATATTTATTGCTCTTGCTTGGACTTGATTTTGGAAAGGAATTGTCATTGGCTTCTTCTCTGAGCCAAGCATATTTTGACGTTTCATATTGAGAGTTTTGCTTTTGGGAACTAGTTTTATGGACAATCAAATAGTGATAAAACCGAAAGATATTTGGGAAATTTTCTCTCGCTTTAGTAGATTTTGCATGTTAGAATTTGCATGCTCTTAGTTATTTGCACTGTGTGCAATTTAAGCATTTAGTCTTTTCATAGTTTTTGTGAGTGTGAAGTTTGTTATTTGAAAAGAAAAAAACATATATAATATCGTAGAACCCGTGTAAAATTTCTTTTTCACTCGAAAGGAAATTATCGTATTTGCATGTAGTTTGGTTTTCATTAATTTCTTTAAGGCCACAAAATAAGCGCTATAATTTAAAAACAACTAGAAAGTTTTTATTAAGTGTCATACACTAACTAGCTAGGTTGTAGGGCTCGGGATTAGGTGAGGAGAATTAACTTCCGTGCTTCTCAAACAAAAACACAGAAGTTTATTAATTGAGCGAAATCAAACTCCGTTAGTGGATCGGGAAAGCCTTTCCCCCCAGAGAGTCAAGCGCGAGGAAGTAACAAGGAACAGATACCCCTCCGATTTGTTGGATCTCGACCTCAAGACCGTTCCGACCAAGCCCCGCGCTGATTGGTGCCTATAGTTGCCATTCCTAGGTTCCACACAGGTGACCGTGGGGGAATACCTCGTGGTACCTCGAGGCACGCTCGTATCACTTCAAAGAACATTTCCGGGGGTGCTCTCATAAGCTGGCACTTGTGCTGTTGTGCTGCTGTTGTTAGGAGGTCGGCGAACTGCTTCTATTACCTTCGCTAGTAGGCCCTCCGCCGGTCTATCCCGTACCACTTTCGGGAGGTCCCGTCCTCTACTTTCTTTTATTTTGGTGTCCATCTAATCACCCGTACGTTAAATACCGAAGGCTAATTGCTTGATTGTATCTCATGGATTTTTTGTAGTGAGTGTTGTTTGTTCCTACTTCCTTTCCTAGATTTATAATTTATTGAGTCTAATTAAAATTTGTTAAAGTGGTCGATCGAAGCGCCCGTCAATCGCATAGTCCGGGGGTCATCTCCCGAGAGTCCGTGCAGCCTCTTCAAGAAGGCGAGGAGTAATTTAGCAATATCACCCCGTGGCTCCACGGCATGAGAGAGATCCTCCCCAAGGGATTGGAGGTTTCGTAGTCGTGTTCTAGTGTTGGTTCCGAGAGGAGCGTTCCACTCACCTCGAGAGTCTTATTTACAGGAAGAAGAAGCATACAAAGGAAGTGTCCGAACCTTCCGAGTCACTTCCACCCTCCTCTTCTTCTCGATTATCCGTTTGTTGTTGAACATAGCTGGACTTGAGTCGCAGAGACCGTAATATCTCTGTTATTATTCATACCTTTTGATGGCCACGACCGGGAACACATCTTCTCGCTCGTGAGTGTCGTTATATTCGTACTCCCGCTCGTAGAAGGAGGAGGCACTATTGCTATATCTTCAATTGCTTGGTATAGTAATCGCTATTTTTGGCTCGGTTTCACACCCAAGCACATGCTTCTCAATCGTCCCTTTTGTTTTGAATGCCCACTAGTGAGATTCTCTTTCTTTTTCTTCTTCCGATGTTGGTACCGCATCTACAACCATGTCTTCCATGGCTAGTGGATCACCTCTTTTTCGGGTGTCCCTTCGGAACCGAGCATATTTCGTTAAAATCCTTCTTTAGGGTCCTTTCCGTTTACTTTCAAACCTTGTTTCAACCTCGTCCCGAGGTCGTAATCGACTACTTTTGACAAAGTTGAACCCCGTATTCACCATGCTGGCAGAATCGGCTTTTACACTAGTCGACCAAGGAATACTTCTTTCCCTTTGTCGAGTGCTTATCGATCTTTTTCTCTTTTTCACGTTCGGAACTCTATCGGGGCTTTCTCTTAATTCAATACTGTGACGGAACTCGGTCCTATTTTTAACTCTACGTTGGGAGGAGGTTCTTCTCCTTTTTCTACAAGTTCTTCCTCTCGGGCAACCTCGGTGCCTTATCAAATCCGGTGATATTCTTCGCACGTAGGAATTCATCCCAACAAGGATGGAATCTCGTGCTCCACCTCGTTTACCTTTTCTTCCGGGTAACGTTAAAATTGACAAGACCGTCAAAACGATGAATGATCCTATCCGGCATACCTTGCCTCCGGGGTTCCCACCAAACTTCCTTCGTACATTCCAGTTTGAAGGCAAGAATGATAAGATTCGCTAATCACATCACCACCTTCCATTTATGGTGCCTTTTCTAACTCCCCGATCGATGATTCGATTAGGTTGAGATTGTTTCAATGCACCTTAACCGGAAACGCCGCCAAGTGGTATATTGAGTTAATCGGGGCGTTTTGCTACATTTGGAGTCAATGTTATATTTCTAAATCATTTCGCCGTTCGTCCGTTATGACGCTCGGGACCGAACTCCTAGCTAATTTGCCAGACAACACAACCCACATTTCGACTGTTATTCAGAATGGCGTAGAAGGAAGAGGCGACAGCTCATATTCTGTGAGGCCCTTTGGAATGGTTTTTGAAATCTCTACAAAACTCATATATTTATAAAGATGTATCCATGTCTGGGGTATTTTCTAAGGAACAAGCCATTTTTAGGCTTCCGCACTGAATCGATATATTTCGCGTCCGAGTCTCATAAATATTTGCCCAATGCTCCTCGCTTCTCCGACCATTTATCCAAGATTAAGCCTCGGGTCCTCATGGTGATGGACTTATTGGGTCGATCAGTCGTGCAGCCTAACTCCGCTTACTCAATTGCAACAAACAGTTCATACAATCAAGTCCTTCGGTCAGCCGCGTCCGCCGAGTCATCGCCTTCCCAATCTTTGCTTGCCATCGTCGGGGCCCAAACTTCCGATCCCAAATGAAATCAAAATCCGAAGGGAATAAGAAAGCGATGGAATAATAAGAAAAAGGGAAAGAAGGGAAGGTATAAATAAAACCAACGAGCATGTTGGTGAGGGTCCGAAGGATAAAAAGAAAGTGAATTTTCCATGTTATGTACTGAGACCATCTTACTCACCTTTTGCCTTAAAATTCACGACAAGTGAGCACTTGTTAGCTCAAACAGGTTCTTCCAGCCTCCGGAAGCTGTTGACAAACCCTTTCTCCCCAAGGGGCAAATGTACTTGCTGTCAGTACGAATCAAACATGGGGGCTTCCTCTCGGGGGCACCCAGGAAGGGGAAATCTCCATCAAACATATACATGATGAGTGTTCAGCGTGATGTCGCTACGAGATCCCGTGATTATGGCGAAGAAGAGGCCCTCGGCTGGGGCCTAAGGGTGCTCACAAGACCGAGCCGCTTCATATTACGAGACCCACCGTTGAGCCTATACCGATCACAACCGTCCACTAAGCGTACGATGATTAATCCAAATGCTAGGCTGCCAAGAAATACTCTATCGTGGAAGATCTCAAGAAAGTTCTTGTGCCATGCTTCCGCTCGGGTGTGCTCCATTTGTCTCCGGCCTGGGCCGCGCGTTCGCTCATCGTTCTTGGGCTCGTCGATCCAAAGAAATCTCTTATGATTACTTTTGATATGACTAATTTTTAAAAAGAGACCCCCCCATCATATGGCTTTTCACATATTAAATCATCATACCGGAAATGCAATATTTTCGGGACTATTGTTGATGAGGGTGCTTTCACATGTGTGATGTCTCTCACATGCTAGAAGGAATTGGGATTCCGCGTCGGTTCCATCCTGCCACTTCTTCTCGACTACATTTGATGGTCATTCTCATGGCATCGGCGAGTATTGTCTCAAATTTTTCCTATCCGTGTTGGGGGAAAACTATAAATATAGAGGTTGATATAATTGATGCAAGCTTGGACTACAACTGCTGGGGGAGAAATGTGATTTATGAGATGGATGCCATTGCATCTTCATTGTTTCGGATTATTTGTTTCTCACTTGGCGAGGATTGTTGTAGTGACCAATCGACCGTCCTCCTTCGTAGACCCGACGCACCATCGACTCAACTATTCCAAAATTGGATAATACTAAGTGCTCGTTGAGAATTTAGGGTTGAATGTATTCTTCCTTGATGGGTACTTTGATATTCCACTCCTCCCACAGCTCACATAAATGCACTCATCCTCCGTGGCTCCTCTTTCTTCGAAGAGAGTTCTTCGAACTCATTATTTTTCGGACTTTTGGACCTTACCTTTCCCTACCGCCACATTAGCGAAGGTCATGGGTGGAATGGCATTTCCAATGTCCTGGAGTCGGTGATTTCTTATCGGGGCCTATTGTTGACTCGCAGTCCATCCCAGCTCCTCTTCACCGAAGAGTTGGATGGAGATGGCTCCCGCTGGACACTTAGTTCTTCTTCTCGCCTAGATTGCCTCGATACCACTCTTCCATCTGAAGAGGTTATCCTCGGGAAGCTAAGGACCCGGTATAGATATTCGGGATGATTTGCATCACTCTGCCTTACTTTTTACCCGATTTGAGCGAAGTTGAAATGAGTTTTCTCCAAGTCTCCTCTGCCTCTCGGTCCCTGTCAGCTTAGTCCCGAACCCCTTTAGCACCAACACAGTATATGTTGAAGTGGAACATGGTCAGTGATTTCTCCAACTATCCCTGCAGGAATATATCCAGATCCCAATGTTATTGAGAATGTCTTCACCGAGTCAATGTTCCCCCCCGAAGAGATTCGTATTTACACCGATCTTCTTAAAGAGTATAGGGATGTATTCGCTTGGTCTTATGAGGAAATGCCCCAGACCCATCTATTGTCCAACATGAGATCAAGACTTACAGCCCTAAGCTTGTGAGGCAAAAACTTTGTTCGGTCAATCTCAGGAAGTGTCAAGAGTTATCAAAGCCGAGTGGAGAAGCTCGTCTGTGCGGATTCATTTTCCTTGCCTTTGATCGAATTTGTTTCAAACCTTTTCGTTCCCGTAGATAAAAACAAGGAACAATTTGAGTTTGCATTTATTTCGTAGACCCTAATAAAGCATGTCCCTAAAGATAATTACCCCACACCATTTATAGATCAGATCATCAAGGAGTGTGCCGTAATGATATTTTCTCCTTCATGGATGGTTTCTCCGTGACATAATCGCATTACTATCCGTCCCGAAGACCGGGAAGATAAGACCTGCTTTTATTTGTCCCCTCGGGCATTTTTGCTATACAAGATGCCTTTGGTCTTAAAAACGTCGTCAGAGCCAAATGGCCATGTCATACGCCTTCCATGACATCAAACGTATTATCGAGGCATATTTGGATGATTTAGCCATTCTCGAAAGAGGATGGATCATCCGCCACCTCCATCAAATATTTGAACGATGTCGTTTCTACAAGATTAGGTTGAATCCCAATGCGTTGCCATGTTGCGATCCAAATGGGTTATTGGGATTCATTGTGTCTAGAAGGATTAGCATCCTTCAAGGTTGAGGCAATAATTCGGTTGCTCTCCCTCCTCTATTCGTCAACCTCAAATTCTACAAGGAAAGGCTAATTTTCTTCAAAGATTTATCGTAAATTATGTTGAAGTTACCAAGGATTTATGAGATTGTTGAAGGGAGTTCCATTTTTGGGATGACTTCACCAACGCTCATTCGATGCTTTGAAAAAAGCATTGACCTCTGCTCTCCTTATTGAGTCCACCCTCGATTATACAGTGATCAGGACCCTACAGCAGCAGCATCACTATCGGTATGGTTCGATTCAGAAGATGATGTTTTCGTTAAAGAGCATTTTATATACTATTCATTCGAGGAACAGAACCAGCTCCCAGATACTCCGATAGAAAAGTTAGCTTTAGCAATCGCTCATGTTGGGGCAAAGGATTTCGGCATTATATTCTTTCATTTAAAACTTATGTTTTGGCAAACCGCCAATCCATTTCGGTTTGTCTCGTAGGCGAGTGGTTAAAATACAATAGATGGATTGTGATTTTTGTAGGAATTTGATCTTGAGTTTATGTTCCGCCAAGTCCAAGAAATCATTGGTTTTCGTTAATTGATCTCCAGTTACCCTATGGGGAAGAGATAGTCTATGATGAATCCTTCCCTAGATGAACATTTGTTTCTTATATCTCCACAGATCCTTGGTATGGAGATATCAATGGTATCTTCGTACTGACAAAGTTTACTTTTACGAAAGATGAGCGTCGTAAGTTGCGTCACTTGCCAAGAATTACTTTCTGATCATTGGTGATGCTTTATACTGCTTAGGTTGATTCATCTTGAGACGTTGCTTAACTCTCGAAGAAGATGAGGATGTGTCGAATGATTGGCCATGATTGTGGTATTGGCTTGGTTTGGGCTTGCTATGCCTCAAAAGATCTCGTCGGGTACTTTTGGCCTCAATTTTCAAAGATTGTATGGAGTTGGTCAAAAAGTGTCATCCGTGTCAAGTTTATACTCAAAAAATGCGCACTCATCCATCGCTTTTTCAAATAATACCGTTGGTCCCTTTACAAAGTGTATTGATTATACTACCTGTAACCCGCCTTCGCCCAAAGGTCACACATTATCGTAGCAAGAGACTACTTTACAAAGTGGGTCGAGGGCTATGCCTACTTTTCGGAATGATGAGATTGCAGCCTTCTTTATTTTCAACCAAAAAGTTATTTCTCATTTTGGTATTCGTAGAGAGATTTTCACCGATCACATACCATTTTCTTAATAGCATGATGGCTAAGTTGGCTCTAAAATTAGGTTTGCATATATCCATTCGTATTATCCTCAAGCCAATGGGCAAGTGAAGTCGTGAATAAATCCTTGAAGACAATTTTCAAAGGACAATCGAGCAAAGCTCGATCCAAATCGGCACAGCCATGCTATATCCGCACTCTTTGGGCACAGACGTCACAAAAAACCGCAATCGAAGCGCATTCTCAGCTTCGGGCCTAGTTCACGAGTTGGAATCCATATTTCCCATTGAATGTGAGACTTTTCTTAAGAATAAGAACTTTCCGGAACTTAGTCTTGAGGAATGCTCTCCTTCATCTCGAACAATTCGATGAGCAGCATCAAAGATGCTACCACGATGAATGAAGCGCATGAAAACCGAGTTAAAGTTCACATTTACAAGGCGGTCAAACCCAGGGGTTTTTTCGGAAGGTGACCTTGTTTTGGCTCATATGCCTACAGTGCTGATGCCCTAGGGGTGAAAGTTTAAGTCTATGTGGTATGGCCCCTTCATCGTTAAAGTCCTCCTGTTGCTGACACACCCTGTCAGATTTTGAAGGAACGAGTCAGTTTGCCTCCGAAAAGGCTCTATTTGAAAAAGTATTGGCGTTCAGGCTTCTCGGCCTAACATTTTGCTTTTGTATATAGTAGTTTCGTTTTATACATATCCGGGTTGTTTTTTGATCTTGATGGACAGGATGCTTTTTGATCCGTTTACAAAGAAGCCTGATGTCATGAGTCATTTTGGTTTCGCTCGATGAAAATAGTAGACACACCTTAACTTAGCTTCCGTGCCTTTCTGTACTTCGAATATCCATCCCAAGCCACCGTTAGTATCAAGAGGGGTCCGTATTGGTCCTCGCTTCCAACAATATAGTAGAATACATTGCAGTTATTTATCTATCTTGATTTAACATTCTTTGGGTGTTGATTCGTTGGTAGTTTTCTTGGACTCGGCACCGGTGGTGTCGCAACGGAATAACACGTATCCAAGCCTGAGATCCATTTTTACTCCGGTTGTTCTTGAGGGTACGTTGTTACAAAGATCATTTCACTTTAACCTTCATTCATATTCTAGTTGAAAATTGATGGCGTACCCATTAGCTAATGAAGCAATTGATTGGCATATTAATCATTCATACAATAAAATTTAATCATCAAAAGCATCATAACAATTTTATACATTTGTCACATCACATCAAACAATGTTGTATATATATCATCGAATGTTCAAAAAAATATACAAAATTTGGATCCATAAGTCATACAAAAAATTGGCTTATGCTCGATCATAAACTACTCTCAAAATATACCATCTCTGATATGTCATATCTATCTAACTTCGTGTCATCGCTCAAAAGTTGTGTTCCTATAGAACATGATCGCGGTGGCAACTCGGTTGCGAATAACGGCACTCACTGCGGGGTACCCTACCACCTTGCCTCTCGGGATGGCTCAAAGCAGTATCTTCCATTGAAATGCAGGGGACGAAGTGGTTAACCCTCTCCGAAGTTCCTCTGCATGTACCGGGGGTCCCGTCCTGACCCACCGTATCCGCCTCGCTCCGTGACACTTATGTCGTGGTAACCCTCGGTGTTGAATCGGTCCAACATCTCGCCATGATCATTTTCTGAAAATTGAAGACATTTTGAATCCAATCAAAACATGCTTGTTTTTCACATTTTTTCATACATATTGAAAAAATCCAAAAAAAAATTATATAAGTCAAAAAAAAAAATTACGAACTTACCGACCGTGCCCCATGCCGCGCCCGGTGGAAGGACAAGGTTTGGATCACCACGAAAATCCATCCCGCATAGGATAGCCCTCTGCTGTGCCGATTACTGTTCTCCCCACCAAAGGAAGAAATCATCATCTCAAGTGGTTCGAAACTTGGGCCCTCCAATATCTTCTCTCTACTGGAAAACCGCCCATCGGGAAATTTCGGGTTCCCTGCCGATAAGAGATCACTTTGGGCCTTAGCCCGTGAATCTTCTCAAGAAGAATGTCATCAATATTGAACCATATCCAAAATGTTTTGTCTTTACTTCTTTGCAGAAGTCAATTGTTGCTTCATTCTTCATCAGTAGAGCTTGCAGACCAATCATATAAATGAGTTATGTTCCACTCATATACTCTGTTTGAGTCCTGATGCCTCGGTATGGGGAAGTAGATCCCCGCCACCCCGCCAATGGTAAAAAGGAGGATTTTTATGTGCAAGTCTCTTAAATCTTTTCATCACAATTTTGAGTTCCAACTTTCCTGGAACCCTCTACGCAGTACACGTGGACGTAATCTTCCACGGTGAGCCCTCCCAAAGGCTTACTGTGCAAGTCTACTGGCTCCCCTCTCTAGGAGAGTCTAGTGATAAAATATATGTCTTCCACTTCAATGTGTACATCCATCTGATCTATCATAAAGCAGTCCTCTTCCGGTTCCCAATAGTTCACAAGCATTTCGAGCAACCGAACATTGCTCTTCATATTTGGCATTTTGAAAAACTTAAGTAATCCAAAATTCCGAAGAATATTCAGTGATACTTAGTCCTGCATGACTTCATTGTCTATTGCGTTGTGTTCACGCTCTCTGCATGATATGGTCATCCTATCAAGTTTCAATAATTACTTCATTAGCTACGCTTTTTTCATTTGGGCCTGCGCATATGCGACTTTATTTGTGCACAGTCGCGTGTATACGCGACTTCGTCATTACCAACCCGCGTATGCGCACACCCGTGATTTTTAGCAAGAGATTCTATGGTGAAAAATTCCTAAATTTTAATTTATGAACGGACAAAATGAATAGCAGGATGAATTAAGAGCTAACCTGAGAAATTTGGTGGAATTCGACGGTCGGTTGCTCCTTCTTTAACGAAAGAAGTTTTTTGCTCCAGAGCACTTTTTTCCAAATCAGCAATGTAATAATGAACCAAATATGAGGTAATTTGTCTATTTATGCCCAAAAAGTTGAAAATTTTCGCAAAAATTTGTTATGCTTATTTTTTCAATATATCTTGAGCTGCATAACCTGGATGCTTGGAACTGCCCAGTTTGGTATGTTTTCAGGTACATTTTGACGATTTTTGAGATTTTTCCAAATTTTGATCCATGACTGCTGACCCATCATGGTAGGTATATGATCTTCACTGGCATATAGGTTAGGGAATCCACTTTCCGTTGAATTTTGCATGCTAGCCTCCATTCTGATCACTTGCCATAGGGTCAATCCCATCAGGTCATGAGTATTACGCCTATTTCACTCGCCAATTTTTTAATCATGACTTGGTGGTAGAGGGTTCCTTTACATGGGCTTCCTAGTTAGTTCCTTGCTATCACTTGTTGCCCATGCTGCGTTTTATGTAGGCTCGGGAGTCCTCTTTAGTCCTGCCATGACTTATGTGTTGAAGCTTCATTCTTCTTCTTCCTCACTATCATTTTTTGGCTATTACCCTAGAGGCTCCCTGGTGTTGTTGAGTTGTATTACTGCATTTCATATTGGCTACTTGATTATCCTAGCCTTTAGCCGGCTTCATTCGGACTCAATGTTTAAGCCAAATTTTGACCTTGTCTATCTGTACAAGTTAAACCATTGCATGCACTTAGCTATCGCAACTTGACACCCTTATACCCTAGGATGGAACATTCCTCTGAGTATCGCTTACCAGTTTTCGCCACCTTGCATTGAGCATAGGATCGTTCCAATCCCAGGAACTAGTGCATATGTTTCTTGATACTCGTTCTATCCATTGTACCATAGCATTCTTTTATTCTTTTTCAGGCTTATTATATGAAAAAGACAAAAAATCAAATATAACAAAAAGAGCGGGAACGGGATGTAACTTCATTGTTTGATGGCAGTACAGAGTCAGTTTGTCGCCCTTGAACAAAGCACATATACTTATATATATTTCCTACATTTGGGATGGTTTTAGTTTTGACCTAGGTTCAGCCTTTACCTTGTTTCACTTGTCAGTTCTCCCCCGGTTGGTTATCTCTTCCAATCATATGGAGAGTTTTTTTTGCCTCTTGCATACCAGACTTATACAGTGTCACTTTTACTGCCATGGTCATCATGAGTTGTGCTTTTGTTCAAGGGAAGTCTAACCAGAGTCGGCCATTCTGCGGTGTCTCTTGACTCATTATTCAGTCGGCCTTCCCGGTCTTGTCAGTATCTTGTTCTATCACATCAGATGTTTTTGGTCCTCTGCTCGTGCTGGTTTGAGAAGGTCTCCATTGACTTCTTGCTGGCGGGTTTGTCTCTTATCGACTACGACACATTGCTCTGAGAGCAAACCTAGAGCCGCACCCTGGCCCTATTTCCATCATTGATAGGTGACCTTGTGCTCAACATTTGATCATCATTATGGGTCTTTAACTGAGTGGTTTCCCCTATGTTCGACGTCAGCACACATTATCACACTTGGGATTCGTGCAGTACCTTGATTTCCATTTGACCCTATCGGTGGATTTCTCGCCTCTGTGTCGGCTTTCATTATTGGTTGGTTCAGAGGGTTTCTTCCGTGCGCTAGCTTCATCTTGTGCACGTCGGAAACGTACTTCGGTTTTGGTTCCATCACTCTCCTTCGTCCGATTCCTTCCAAATCTTGGCTTGCGGGTTACACTCGCGCTGGACTGATGTGGGATGCCTTAATGCCTTCCTTCCAGCAGATCTTTTCCCATCGACTCCGACTCATTGCTCTGGGAATAAGGTCTAGAGTCTTTTTGTCAGTACCTTAGGGTTTGCAGTCATTAGTGGCAGACTCTTCGCTATCGACAGTGGGGATTCATCATTACCTACTGATTGATAGATTCTTTCAAGTGTTTGACTTCAACTCATTCATTCACACTTGTTAGATTGTATTGGGGCACCTTGACACTCATTTTCATTATTGGTGGGTTGTCTCGCATTGGTTAACAGTATTCATCATTGACCGGTAATCCACTGATTTCTCACATGGTTGACTTCAGCTCATTTATTCCCATTGTGTAGAATTGTGCAGTCGAGATCGGTGAAGACCTCGGGTTGCATCAGCATCTTTCGGTTCACTTTTGACAGTCCATTCAGTTTCTTCCAGTGATGCCGTTCACCCTTATATGTTGCAGTATCAATACAGCAGCATCCTATATGTTGGCTCCCGAGTTGCGTGATTGTACCGTT
The DNA here is from genome assembly GCA_034641835.2 of Pinus albicaulis. Lineage (NCBI taxonomy): Eukaryota > Viridiplantae > Streptophyta > Pinopsida > Pinales > Pinaceae > Pinus > Pinus albicaulis. The sequence continues at coordinate 6,740 of JAXQQM020067175.1, read as the reverse complement.
TATTCCACCTCTTATGATTTGGTACTTGGAGATTCAGTTACTTATATGATCAGACATCCAGTTGCAGCATCATTGATCAATTTTCTATATGTGATACTTGGACATTGATTCAGACTTATACTTCCGGGCCATGCTCAGATGATTCATTGTGTACTTTCAGTTCAGCTACACTTGTATACATGTTGGATCTATTCAGTACTTTCCATATGATGTATTTTTGACTGAGCATGGGAGCGCCCACCTCAGCATGAGTTGACTCTCTGTTTTCTTTCATTGGTTTTTGGCATGCTGAAATCTGGTGAAGTCCTCTCTTGTTCTTGCGAAGTTCTTTCTATGTGCATAATACATTTCGGCCATCATGTACCCCTTCTAACCTCATATATTAGGGGGCATCTGTTATAGCATTATTTTTCACCTTCATATGATTCATGATTGCTTTTATGGCTTTGGGCACCCATTCCTACAGACTTGAACAAAATTCACTAAAAAACAGTGTTAAAATCCCCATACGCGGATATGCCCAGACTTTTCTGTGTGTATACGCGAGTCCACATGTACTTTTCCGCGTATGCCATTAAAATCATTAAAAAATATATAAAAAATCCCTATTTTCGGGCTGGGTTGATGGTTACTCTGGTAGTTCAACCACCCCAACATGTGGCCAACTGTTTCCAAATGATTGAAACTACTTTGAGGGAGTATAAAAGCCCCTCATGTGTATGGCCTAAGGGAGAGAGAAATTCTATAGACATTATACTCTATTGGAATCCCATTTCAAGTCTGATTCCCCGTGCCTCCTGCACTTTCCCAGATTTATATCAGGAAACCCTTGTTTCCTGGAGATGTTCATCCATTTATATGCCATCTCGAGTGCACAAGTCTTGGAAGAATATTAGCGAGGCAAGGGGGGGACGAATCCGGACGACGGTCTACTCGAAGATCGTGGAAGGATTCAGGTGATCTCTCCACTTTTACTATTGTACATGCTGTTCGTGATAATGAAGAACCATATTGTCCCTGAACTCGTGTGTTAATGTTTATTTATACATGTGAAAAGATTATCATTTAAGCATTTATTATGGTTTATATAATGTTTCACATGAATTTCACTAACGTTTAGGAGAAGTATATCCTGTACAACTAGGTTTCCGTGCACGTTCTTTCTTGTTTTCCAGGTTGAAGGAGGAAGGAGAGTTGCTGGGGGTTTGGACCCCGTGGGATCTACATCGAATGTAGGACTTCGGGTGAGTTTTGCTATCATTGTTAACTAGTTTTTTGCATTCAATTATGGTTGTGTGTGAGTCCTTCTGAATAGCATGCCCTTCTCTGTGGAGGTTTAGACCCAACAAACCTCTAGGGTGATTTTCCCTGAAACAATATTGAATACGACAATAGACTTCTAACTGTTATACACAATTATCTAGTTTCTCAGGGTTTATTTCACCATCATACATAGATAATTCGAACTTAACAACAAGTTTCAATAATGGAATCTTAGGTTTCTTTTCTTTTTCTGATTCAGAACTAGAAATAGAAGAAGAAGAAGAAGAAGATGATGGAGATGACGAAGGAGAAGGAGATTTATCTACCTTGCCTTTACCCTTGTCCTTCTTTGATGCCTTTGATTATGAGGCTGCATCCCTGGTCTTCTTTTCTTCATATAATTCTTCCAACATTTTCTGCATTTTTAGAAACATCTGTTGGATTTGATTCTCATCCATGGGTTTCTTTTCAGTAGCTTTAGGAGTCTCAACGGTCTTAGCTCCTGTCATCGTTGATTGATGATCGAATTTCTGCCTTCCGATCTTTGGATCGAATTCCTCAAGTTCACCTTTTCCACGTTGTAATCCCAACCTGGTTAACATCCACTGACAAACAAACTACAAGCACAACCTGCATTGATACCAAAATGATCTAATAATTGATCGAATAAAATGCTTAAAAAGTTTGATTAGTTTGTCCTTTAGATTGACTGTTAATTGAAGTATTCTTTAATGAAAAATGACATAAACCAACAGCATAAATGAATGAAATAACAGAAATAATCAGAGAGAAGAAGAGACAAACAGTTTGATCATGGAGTTCGTCCCTCCTGGACTACATCTCCAGGTCCGCTTTTAAGTGGGCATTCATTTTTATTAGGATTGATCTTGAAGAATATTTACACTCAAATGGAACAGAAATACTATGCTCGCAGGCACTTCTGAACCCTATAAATAGAAATTATTCTTCCTCGCCTTTCCGACACCTGTCTCTAAGCTCAATTTCGACCACCGACGGCTGAGCAATGCTGCAAACAAAATCGCTTCTAACCTTCTGAAACTGCACTCCAAAAGCACTATGCCTTCACAAAAATCCAAGATGATATTTTCATGAAGAATTTCATGGCTTTTATAAGCTGCCTCAAACCTTCATATACTTTAATTAGCAATTTTTTGATAATTTGAAGGGATAAGGTCTTGAATCCCTATCTTATACCTAAATCCTAGGGATGAAGTGATTCAGCTTAGCGCATAATAAATATAAAAACCCACTTTTAAACATTATATTAAACTCTATTAGATGGTTATGCTAACCGGGTGGAGGATGACAACCCGCATGTGATCAGAATAGGCGGGTATGGATAACACCGGTGGTCACGGTCCAGCTGGCGGTAACGGTCTTGACTCTGGCGGTTTCGGTGTGACTTGGTCACATGCTATCTCGACGCGGTCTCTGCAGTTTACAACTGGCGGCTTCTCCGAACCCTTAACATTCTCTGCCACCTGTCATGTGATCCAATTTCTAATGCAGTTAGGTACTGGAAGCTAGCAGTTATGAAGCGCTGTGGTGGGTTTATTATATTAAATCAACATTTATATTTCAATAGATTAGAAACAGCTCGTGAGCCACGACCGCTTAGGGTTTGTAATATCCCAAATGGGGAAAATAGGCTCAGGAGGGAATATCTCGAGATATTCCTCTATGGAATCACAACAGCATGGAAAACACACTAGAAAATTCTAAACCAGAGATAGACTAGTAGGGCATTTACTGGTTATATCACCTCTAAGGAGAGGATGAAAACCAAAGGCTTCCTGGCCCGTTCTAGACTATGTCTATAGAAGACTGATGAAACAAAGCAAGTGTGGGAATGAAAAAATCCTCTTAGATTTTTCTACCCTTGGGAACCTTAGATCTACATATCTAAAGAATGTATCCAAAGAGAAGCAAAAACTAAACAAGTGAGAAGAGGGAAATTTCACTCTTAGGAAAATCTGCAATAGGCTCAAGGAGGACGCTGTATAAGCAAGCCAATGTTAAAATAACATTAAAAAGGGCTGGGTTCCATTATTTTAGGCTGTGTGGGACCTCCATGTAGAGTTTCAGCAAAAACAAATGAGTTTAGAGACCTTAAATAGATCTCCCACAATCAACACTAGCTGAAAATTAGCTAAAGGAGAGAGCTGGGTTAATGGAGAAACCCTCCTTCAGGAATTGTGCAGTTTCTGCTGGAAGTCACTGGAAATTAGTCATCAAACCCATATTATAGTATGGAATCAAGAAATCAGATCTATAATGAAGTTCCTTTATAGAAGCATTGGATTTACTTGAAGCAAGAGCAAGAATCCTTCAGAAATAATGACAGAAGCACATGGAAAAGCTGCATAAAGACTTGAAAGTGTTTTGTATGAGGAGATTCAGCTAATGTAGGTTAAAAATAAGATCTAAAAATGATAAATAGCTGAAACATCAGATCCATACCAGATTTGAAAACTACTCAGCCTTCTTAACAAGATCCCCTTGGGGTTTTGCCAAAATAATGCATAACAATTTGTAGATATAGCTTTTAACACATTGAACTATAGAAAACTTCAAAGATTTCTGAAGGTGGCTTTTATTATATTACATATCTGATCCGAACATGATTAGATCAACAACCAAATTTACAAATCTCAAAGGGAGAGGCAAGCCTCAATCACCTGAGACCAAGTACAATAGGAAATCTAGACAATAGAGAAGCATGTACATGAAAATAACGCAGTATAAGGAAGAGATTGCACAGTAGATGGAATGAACTAATACAACAGATCTGAAATACAGATCTGAAAGTAAAATGAGAGTAAGATCCTCTTTCGGGTGGTCACAAGACACCCCCCCTGAGAGAAATCTCCTCTAAACAACTAGATCTTGCAGATCTAGTTCCCCCACTTGCTGCAACTCACAAATAGCTGCAAAACCCTCAACAGGACCAGCGCTGCTATAGAGATGTAGCTTGGCCATAATACTGGATAGTGGAGAGATGCATCACAATCCCCTCCAAAGAGCTACTCCATGGAAGGAGAGAGGATTCCTAAACAGGAGATCCTCTTCCCTTAGGCTAAACAACCAAGAGACTTGAGTTGCTACAGCAACTTCTCAAAATTCTTCAACAACCCTTTACTTGCTGCCTCTCCTTCTATTTATAACATGAGGGCTTGCCAAAACCCTAAACCATCTAATTCAACTTATCCCCTTTCACACATGTGATCCTCTTCTAGAAGTACATTGTGCTTGATGGATAAGCTTCCCTCCAAACTACGTTTTAGGTGGGGCCAAGTTGACCCATGCAAATGAATTTCCCCTTTTCACACTTAGGGGTGTTTAAAGTAGTAGCCCATATTTATCCTCTTTCACATTGGGCATGTATTTATTATTAACTTAGGAGTTTAATAAACCTCCTTCACATAGTTTTATTCATGAATAAAACAAACTAATAATAAAATGCAATATTCCCATGAGCTGCAAAAATTGGGAATATTACAGTCTCCCCCGGAAAAATGTTGCTTGCCCTCAGGAAAATCTTATTGTAGATGCAAGCCATCTATTCCCTCCAAATGGCATCCACATAAGGAAGGCTACCTCCATTTTCTGCAATAGATTATGTATGTTTGGCTCCAAATTTTTCTTCTACCAATGCATGAGATGACCTCCAACTGTGAGGTTAGATGTCCTCCTCTTACCATGAGGCACAAGATGACAAATAAATGATGTCCAACACCATCACAAGCACATGAGAGACATAAATTAAGGTAGCTCCTCCCACAAAGGAAAAGCTTCATCATGCAGAACATTCCTCCATCCCATGTTTGTGAATTTGAATAAGCATTGCTATGCCTCCATTCTTAGCCCTGTTGGCCTTGTTGGATCCAAACTCCATCACTTCAACGTTATGCAAAGAATAAGGAAAGGAGTAATATGGGTAAACAAATATGTCAAACCATATTCCCCCAAAATCAACCACCATTGCAAGGCCCTTTGCTGCCATCCTCCATCTCTTCCATGTAAGATGGACAAGCCATGCTTCTCAAAAGATGATGTGCATGCCTTTCTTTGCTACAACTTTCCTTGGTACATAGGCATGAATCATAAAATTATGAGCCATGGGGTGGTCACCATACTCATTCAAAGCACCAAAGCAACAAGTGATCTTGCTTCCCTCTTTCCTCCTCATGTGCATCATGAAACCAAACCATGCTAATGGACATATGATATGTCACATCAACCCAAAACAAAGGACCATCATCAATGCACATCTTGAGATGATCATGCCAAATTTATCATCATGCAAAACACATAGACATAGGAGATGTCATGTGGTGGCCATAAATTCTCAAGGGAAAAATAATTTTACATGCCTTCAGAAAATAATGAGCTATTGGGTAGCAAACATACTCACCCAAAAGCATTCATAGCAACAAGGACTTTGCAGCCCTCTTGCCACATCAACATGTGGATCTTGGAGAAACAACACAATGATGAACATGTAAAATGCCTCATCAACATAGTACAAGCAAGCTCTTCATACCACATCATGTGGGAGTCATTTCCCCTCCCAAGCCAAAGTTCATGCATGAAATATACCTCCAACAGAAATGCACGTGGACATATGAGACATACTTCAAGCATAGGTGAAAACACGGACAAAGATTTAGCATGTGATGTCCAATTCTCCCTCTAACAATCACACTATCCATGCTTCCTCTTCATATGATCTACTAATGATGTACCAAGCATGAGATAAGAGAATGTGAATCTTTGGGTAGAGAACATGCTCACCCCCAAGGAACCAGCATTTCCATGCCTCCTTATTCATCTCATGACGATTCTTCAAGGCATAGATTAGAAAAATAGGTACCTTTGGAGAGTGATAGGAGTCTCCCAAAGGCAACCAGTATAGCCAAGCTTGCTGGTCCATATATGTCTGCAAGTGATCATGTGACCCCTTACTCACCATCCTCATCCACTCACTCAAATATGGAAGTTGAGTGATGTGTTGCAAAATCATGGTATTCTCTGTTTGCAGAATACCATCTCCTTGAACCCACTGAAGAACTTTGCATATCATGAAATACTTAAATGCATCTTTGTTGAGATCTCTCAGTGAGACCTTCCTCTCATGTATGATCCTCCAAAACCAGTGAAGCTTTGGATCTGCAGAACCTCCAACATGCTCCAAGAATAATGAAGCCTCTTTGTCATAGTCACTAAGTGACAGCACTGTAGATCTACAAAATGATGCATATATTGTCTCAAGGCAAGTGTCATTTCTGATATCACAATCAATCATTGAACATAGGATAGTACTAATCCCTTTCCTGATATCCTACATATCAACCCAAGAGTTGGAATGCAACTCAACAATGATGCATAGGGATAGCTTCTAGACTCATCCTTGATTAGATCAAGGGTCCTCTGCACTGTGACATGTCTTTGCTCCA
>JAXQQM020063184.1:0-54396 GCA_034641835.2 Pinus albicaulis | reverse complement strand
CATGTAGCTTTTGACTTGTGTCCATAAATGTAGTAGCAACTGTACTTTCTTTAAATGGATGAAATAATGCACAAAAGTGTGCATACTTGGTAAGTCTATCAACTACCACCATGATGACACTCTTTCCTTCGGACTTAGGTAAACCTGTGATAAAATCCATTGAAATCTCCTCCCAACGTTGACTTGGAATGGATAAAGGTTGTAGAAGTCCTGGGGTCTTAATTGTTTCCACTTTATTCTGCTGGCAGACCAAACATTCCGCCACAAACTTTCGAATATCAGATTTAAGGCCATCCCAAAAAAATTCTTTCTTCACCCTGTGGTAAGTTTTTAAAAATCTGAGTGTCCTCCTAAAGGAGAAGTGTGCAATTCCAGAAGAATCTTTTGTTTTAGTTGGGAATTCTTACAAAGATATAAGCGATCTTTGTACCATAAGGAATCATTTTCCAACTAAATGTATCAGATGTACTAGGATCTTGCTGCAACTTTTGAATGAGTGTCCATACATCTTTGTCCTTCTTCCATTCATCTCTTGCTTCGGTTATCCAATCTGGTTGGATAATAGAAATGGCACAAAGCAATGCTTCCACCTCTGCATTCTTTCTTGAGAGTGCATCTGCAACAACATTAAGCTTTCCTTTTTTGTAGATTATTTCAAAGTCATAACCCAACATCTTTGTGACCCATTTTTGCTGCTCTTCTGAAGATAGTCTTTGTTCCAAAGAGTGTTTAAGACTATCATGATCAGTTTTTACCTTGAAGTGTCTTCCCATTAGGTAAGTTCACCATTTCTTTAGTGCATGCAGTATTGCTAACATTTCTTCTCATAAATAGGTTTTTGTAAATACTTTCGTTTGATTGGACGACTTTCAAAAGAAATGGGTCTTCCTTCCTGCATTTAAACTGCACCAATTCCATTTCCTGAGGCATCACATTCCACAATAAAGGTTTTTGTGAAGTCTGGTGTAGCTAAGACCGGTGCTAAGCACATTGCCTCTTTAAGACGTTCAAAGGCCTTAGTTGCTTCAGGAGTCCATGAAAATGCATCTTTCTTCAATAATGTTGTTAGAGGTGCTGCTATTCTCCCATAATTGTTAACAAACTTGCGATAATACCCTGTTAACCCGAGAAATCCTCGCAACTGCTTTATGGTTGTGGGGAATTTCCATTCCTTAATGGCTTTAATTTTGTTAGGGTCTACTTTAACACCCTCGTGAGATATAATATGACCCAGATATTCCACCTCTTGTACTCCAAAGAAACATTTGAATGTTTTTGCATATAATTGTTTCTCCTGCAATAGTTTGAGCACCCTATCAACATGTTGAACATGATCCTTCCAAGACCTACTATAGATTAGTATATCATCAAAAAATACTAGCACAAATTTTCTAAGGAAGGGTTTGAAAATGGAATTCATCAACCCTTCAAATGTAGAAGGTGCATTGGTAAGACCAAAAGGCATGACCAAAAATTCATAATGACCCTCATGAGTTCGAAATGCTGTTTTTGGAATATCTTCAGTCTTCATTCTAATTTGATGATATCCTGAACGAAGATCCAACTTGGTAAAATAAATTTCTCCATGTAATTCATCCAATAGTTCATCAATCACAGGAATGGGAAATTTGTCTTTAATGGTGAGCTTATTGAGCTCCCTATAATCCGGACACATTCGCCATGATCCATCATTCTTGTGTACCAACACTACAGGAGCAGAGAAAGAACTTTGACTGGGTTGAATTATACCCGCCTCTAACATTTCTGCAATCATACGTTCAATTTCGCTCTTTTGGAAGTAAGGATATCTATAAGTCCTGATGTTTGGAGGAACACTTCCTGGAATCAAATGAATAGCATGATCATGATCACGAATAGGTGGGAGTCCTTTGGGAGTTTCAAACACCTTGGAATGATTGTTCAAGACTTGTTGGAGATCTGCAGAAATAGATGATTTTGATGTCGGAACTTCTAGTGAGCATAATTGTGCAATTACGCCTCGTTGTTCTTTCTTTAGAATCTTTGTCATGAAATTAGAGCTTATTATCCTTCCTGGCTTCCCTTCAATACCCCGTAATTCGACTTCCTTTCCTTCTGAAAAAAATTTCAAGAAAAGTTCTTGAAAAATTAAAAGCTACCGTCCCCAAAGATTGTAACCATTGTACTCCTAGTACAACATCAGCACCTCCCATAGGAATGGAAAGCATTGGACTAGTCAACACATATTCCCCCATGGTTAGCTTGATATTGTGGCATTTTCCAGAGCAATTTATAGTTCCTCCATTTGCAACCATCACTTGACATTCTGGTGCTGGGTATAGGAAACAATTTAATTCCTTGGCTGCCTTACAATGAATAAAATTATGGGTGCTACCTGAATCAATCAACACTATTACCTTTTTCTTCTTGATCTGTCCTGCTATCTTGAGAGTTTGAGGAGTGGTAATTCCTGCCAGTGCATTACATGATATGGTGGGATTCATTTCTTCCTCTTCTATGGCTGGTTCCTGGTGTGTATCCTCTTCTTGTTCATTTTCTTCTTCTTCTTCACAATCTATGTAAAATAATTTCTTTTCAGCACATTTATGACCTTTAGTGTATTTGCTATCACAACTGTAGCAAAGCCCTTTTGCTCTTTTTTCTTCCAATTGTTGTGGTGTCAACCTTGTAGGTTGTGGAAATCTAGGCATAGAAACACTTCCTTCTTTATAGAATTGAGTGGTAGGCTTCCTTGTCACCATAATTTTACATTCAACTTTTCTTGCCAACCTGAATGCCTTCTCCAATGAATCAGGTTTCAAAACACGAACTTCATGTTGGATGTTATCCTTTAGAGTACCTAAGAAGAGATCAATCCTGTGTTCCTCTGGAATATTAGTTACCCTTATATTCAATTTTGGAAGTCCTCAATGTGCTGCCCCACTAAACCCTTTTGTTTGAGATTTATCAATTGGCTAAAGAAGGTGTTGCTCTTTGTATCCTCATAATGTGCTATCATTTCCTCCGTAAAAATTGACCAAGTGACAATTTTTTTACGAGAGAAAAGCCATTGATACCATACAAATGTATTTTGTTCTAAATGTAAAGTTGCAATGCGTACCTTTTGTGTATTTTGCACGTTATGGAGATCAAAATATTGCTCCATCTGTAGTATCCATGTTACAGGATCCTTTCCATCAAACTTCCTCATATCCATCTTTGGAATATGGTGGTTCTTCCCGCCAACATTAGAGTTTGTGAAATCACAATTAACATTTATTTTGTTCTCATCATGAGGTTCTTCTACTATCTTTTCACCATTAGGAAACCTTTCTTGTATAAACTTTGTCAAACCTTCCATGTCTGCTTTTAGAAAATTTTTCATGTTTTCCATTTTCTCATCGATCTTAGCTTCCATGTCATCAATCTTAGCTTCCATGCCCACTTCCATGCCATCCATCTTAGCTTCCAAACCATTCATCTTAGCTTCCACACCTTTCTTCAAACCATCCATCTTAGTTTCCATGCCTTTCTTCAAAGCTTCCATTTCATTTTTTGTTGTTCTTTGCGAGAGCGAAATTTGTTGTTGCACTTGCTCTTGTAATTTTGTAAGATCATGTTGCAATTATTCATCTTCATGAGTCATGGTAGAGCCTTCTAAAAAGAGAATGGGTGTTGAATTATTTTTAGGGGCCATTTGAGACTCCAATATTGATATATATTCTACAATAGGCCCTTGCAATCAATTCAACTTGATTCTTCAAACAAGACTTATGCAATTCGGAAAAAAATACACACCTTTTACTTTCTTTAAGGAGCTCGATATTGAAATTGTATTATCTCTGTGCTTGAAAATCTTCGATATCTGAAATTCAGCCCTGTAGTAGATCTCTGAAGCTTCTTTCAAATGCCACAGGTCTGACCTGATTTGGATTCTCCAAGACAAAGTTGTGTCCAATCTCCTACAATGACCTAATTCTGGACTGGTTTAGTAGAGCGAACTTGTACGACTTGCCACGTGTCACTGTTTTGTCCTTTGTCTCTGAAATTGATAGCCAAAAAACTTCAGTCTATGTACTTGCGACCACTTTTTACGGCACTTCAATCCAATGCCCAGAGAGAGAGTTATTGAAGTTTTCCCACGATCACCTCTTTGAGATGAAATTCAGGAGCCTGAAAAAGCACTACCTTCAACAGATCATATCTCCAAAAATATTGCGAACCAAGCTCTGAAATTTTTTGACGAATTTCCTCAGGATTTCAGCTTCGCACCATATGAATTTCAGACTCTGAACCTTCGTACAAAAAACTTTATAGCGCAAATGCCACGATGACCTGTTTATGAGCCTGAAAAAAGACCTAACTTCCACAAATGATATCTCCGAAAATATTGCGAACCAAGCTCTGAAATTTTTAGACAATATTCCTTAGGATTTCAGCTTCTCACCCTAGAAATTTCAGGTTCTGAAACTTCGTAGAAAAAACGTTATAGCGAAAATTCCACGATGACCTGTTTGGAGCAGCGAAACCCTAGAATCCAAAGCTCTGATACCAAATGTTGTGTAACCAGCTCCAAAAATAGAAGAAAGAGATATCAACGCCTTATAAATAAGCCACTTCGAGGGGGAAACCTCCAATACATTACATAAATGAACAATTCTTGGATGATACAAATGAACAAAACCTCCTTCTATATATAGGAGTCAGTTGAGATATAATATGTCCCTGATATGGCCTGGTAGTATGGCATTTACTTTCATTAATAATTTAAAGACACAATAATAACAAATAGAGTTATAAGGTGCAACTGTGTAATAAGGGGTTACACTAACGTGACAGGGACTATACTAGTAATATAGGGACCTAGCAGGCTATATGTTAATATGATGGTCAAAGATATATTGTCCCAAGACCCAGATGGGAAAAGGGGCAAATGGATTGTTGTGATTTTAGAATACAACCTTGAGATAAAACCCACAAAACTGATCAAAGGTCAGGGCTTAGCTAAGTTAATGGCTGAATCGAATCTGCAAGCCCTTGAAATTAACATGGTAAATGCCTTGGATGAGCAAGAAGGACTACCTATTCCCACTGTTGAGGAGAAGTTTCAGAACTCTCCCTAGTACTCTGATATCCTTTATGTGCTCACCAACCTCAATGCTCCACCTGAACTATCAAAGACCAAGGCCAGATTCCTGAAACTAAAAGCCAGAAGCTATTGCATTCTGAATGAAAACTTATCTTGGAAATATCCGAATGGCCTATTGCTTAAATGTTTGCCAGAAACTGAAGCTGTGAGGATTATGCAAGAATTCCATGCAGGAGAGTGTGTAGGCCACCTGAACTGGAAGGCCACTGCAAAAAAAATACTCAAGGTTGGTTACTACTGGCCCACACTCTTCAATGACATCCACAAGATGCTAATTTCCTGCCACAAATGCCAGATGTTTGAAGGCAAGAGAAAACTCCTTCCCCCTCCCATATAACTTCATCTTATTTGAAGGGATCACGCACATGCAATGGGGCCCTGATTTTATGGGAGAAATCCACCTGCTTCTATTACGCTAACACAAGTGGGTCTGTGACCACGTTCTTCTTGGTGGATGACCATACCCACTAGGAAGGCCACAGATTCAGTCATCATTAGGTTCCTAGAAGGTCATATACTCTCTCGGTTTGGTTGCCCAAGGAAAATAATCACCGATAATGCTGCTGCTTTTGGATCCAAGAAAATGGTTGATTTTTGTCACAGGTATCAAATAACACTTGGTCATTCAACTGCCTATTATCCTCAAGGTAATGTCTTAGCTGAATCATCAAACAAAAGCCTGGTGACCATCATCAAGAAGCTGCTGGAAGAGAACAAAAAGTCATGGCATAACAAGTTAGTGCATGCCTTGTGGGTTGACAGGCTTACAACAAAGAAATCCATCAGCATGTCACCATATCAGCTTGTCTATGGTACAGAAGTAGTATTTCCCACTAGCCTTGGAGTACCAGTGATCAAACTAGTCCAAGAGATTCAGACAGAAGAGGATAGTATGGTGAGAAGGATAAACCAAACAATTCATCTCCAGCAAACAAGGGAAGAGGTCTATAACAGAGCTGTCAAAGTTCAGGAAAACATAAAGAAGTTGTTTGAAAAGAGAACCAAAGCTTCTGATTTCAAAATTGGAGATAAGGTTCTGAAGTGGGACTCAAGGAGAGAGGATAAAGGAAATCATGACAAGTTTGACAGTTTGTGGCAAGGTCCATACATCATCCAGGCCACGGTGGGTCCAAATGATTTCTTCCTACAGGAATTAGATGGTACAGAGCTGTTTTGGGGTCCTTTCAATGGCAAGATGCTCAAACACTACTTTTTCTAATTTTCAATTTCCAGTTTTCATTTCCATTGTACATACCATTACAGTTTTTATTTTCAAGAAAAAGAGAAAAATGTTTAAAAAAAACAGAGAGAAAGGAAAGGTTCAGACATGCTCGAGACATGAACCTCTGTAGTGCAAAGAATTGGCTCTAATATGATCAAAACCTGAGCCAAAAGAAGCAAAGTAGCTGGTCCATACATGCTCAAAATCTGGACTAGCAAAGAAGAAAGAAGAATCAGCTCTAATATTCCCAAAACCAGAGCTGAAATGAAGAAAAAGAGTGACTCTAAAAAGCTCAAAACTTGATTCAAAAAGAGAAGAAGGATGCTCCAAACTTCAGATTTCAAGCCTTCAAAGTTTTGTTTTCAGTTTTCAGCAATATTCTGTTCATGTGCAGCTATCTTTATGCCTTGGATCTACAGCAAACTAGACTGTCTAATCCTAGTTTGACTGTTTTTAAATTTCTGTTGTAGAATGTAGAGAAGAAATATACTAGATAGTCTAATCTCAATAGATATTGTATTAGGTAGAGAAACATATGAGATCAACAGTCTAATCTGGTCTCATGGAGTAATAAGGGTAGATTTAGAATAGTTTTATTTTCTGTTATAAAAATAAATTATGTAAAGGGTCTGCTATTCCAAATGCGCCCTAGAAGAAAAAATGCTAGGATTGTAGGATGGGTAGGTTGATTGTTGAGAATGTTTTTTTGATCTATCATATTTGTGGCAGCTGAAAATCAAAGAAGAAAGGTGGCTTAAGCAGCAGGCATCTGACCTACACCAAAGATCATTTACTGAATTCTTGACTCCTTCAAGAAGAAGCCATCCCCATGTGGAGCCACTGTTAGCCCCTCATAAATTCCTTGACAAGAAAGCAAGGGGATAGATTGTTTTTTGAGCCTTCAAGGAATTCATTTACCCTGAAAACACATCATCCTTGAAGCCTTTTTATGTTCCCTGCCTTTGACTACTTCCCTCTGTTGTTATGAAGTCCATGAGCCTCATTGATTGCTAAAAATTGTGCCCCAAAGGACCTTCATTTGCCCCTTGTACCTCTGCAAAATGTCCCATTTTACCCCTTTTTCCCCCTTTGAAAAAGTCTCCCTTTACCCTCAAAATCATACCCAAAATCCCCTTTGAATCCTACCCTTTCCCTTTGTTTTTCTAAATTTCCCCTTTTCTCCCTTATCGTTACCCTTTATGGGCCTTGAAATTCATTAAAAATGGGCCAAAACCAACTTTTTAACTTTATATTAAGGGCGTAGCCCCTTTGCCACAAGCCCCTTAACCACTTCCCCCATACACCCTGGCGCTAAGACCAAGCGCTTCAGACTTAAAGCGCCAATCGCAATCGGAGTGTCAGGCAGGCGCATTTCCTTTGTTACAACCGAAAAGCTTCGATGCAATTTTATTTTGTTGATTAAGTCCTCTGTTGTATTCCGCACCGTTGATCTACACGTAGATCGGACGGCCTGCGCTAATCACAAGTCTTCTCAATCACAAAGTTTATGTTAAGACCCCCGATCGGCTCGTCGCAAATGTTTGCGATGCGATTGATCGCACTCCCGTCCGATTATTGCAATCGCACTCCCCTTTGATTGCTTTTCCCCTCCGATTAATCGCATCTCACATTCTCCCGATTGCGATTGCGATTACCCCCCCTTCCACTCCTTCAGATTACGTCTTTCCGATTTCATCCTAGCCATCCGTCTCCCCACTGATCCAATGAACATCGCATATCTCTGCTCAATCACAATCAGAAGATTAATGGTGCCGCCCCTTTGTGTCCCCTCTGATTACGATCCCCTGATCCACATCTCCACCGTTGAACTTCCCGCCAGATCGAATGGCCTGGCACTAATCGCTTTCCCTTTCCCAATCGCAATCGGAACTTATATAAATGTGTCACCCCTGCCCCTTCCCGATTGCGATTCCCGACTCAATCTCAGCCGTCCGTTGGATCTGAAGATCTAACGGCTCAGATATAATCGCCCTCTACCACGCCAGGTCCCACCTTGTACAATCATTTCCCTCACATTTCATTACATTTCATTCTTTTCCTGTGTATTTCCTCCATTAACCAAAGTTCCGCTCTTTACATTAAAGTTAATATTTCATATGCATTTCGTCCATTTTCATAAAACCATCCTGCTATGTCGATCTCTGTCGTTGATATTCATCTTCGGACCACGATCAAATGGTTCACACACATTTCTCCACCAAACCTTATTATTCATTGTTTCCACCATTTCAATGCATTTTCACCATTATTTCATGTAAAACCACCATTTCACCACCGTCGCGCTACCACTCTTCATGTAAAACCACCATTTCACCACCTCCTCCGTGCATGGATTTCTTCATAGAGTTGTGGGTTTTTGCAAGGTACAAGAGGTGAAACGCTGCCATGATTACAAAGTTTTGATACAGCGGCATGTTTTCTTCGACAGAGATATAAATGAAGCGGCAGAGAGTCTGAGGCACGAAATAGGAGATTTTGAGCCTAAACCAAGTTTTTCAAGGCAAGCTACCAGGTCAAAGACATCATAGATCCCGCAGAGGATACGGAACACAAAAATTAATGAATAGAAGATTTTGTACATCAGCAGAATGTTTTTCTCCATGGAAGGATGGGGTGCCCATACTGTTTTAGGTCTATGCCGTGTTCCTGAAGAAAGTTTCGCCTGGAGTACAGTCCCAAGCTATCAAAGCATTTGTTTCACAAGTATGATGGACTTTTCAGTCCTTTATTTACCTTTTGTTTATTCACCAAAGGTACTATAGAGTACTACAAACTAGAGCATGACAAAACCATACTGGAGTAAATGGAAGCCTGAAGAAGATGTTCGTTCACTCAAAGAATGCCAGAGATCAATTCACAGGAGTTAAAATAGAATGGGCTTCAGGCCCTCTTTCTTTTTTGAGTTTTAATTTTTCATTTAGTTCTTCACCTACCTCCTCTGCTCATCTTTCTGCCATAAAAATCATGAGAAAATATTGTAAAAGTTTGTTGATCAGTTATCAGAGAATTGCAAGTAGTTTCTTTTGAGACACAGTCTCTGTGTAAAGTTGCAAGATAGGCTGAGGAGTATGGTTTTAGACTAAGTATTCATCTATTGGAAATTTTGTACTTGACTGGTATTGCTATCTAATATGACAAGCACATTTCTTTGGATCCTGATCTAAAGCAGCGGTGATGTTTTCCTATCTTTGTGTTTTAATTCATTTCATTTCGTTTCTACTAGCTTTCATCAGAATATTGGCATAGGATTTACCCTTGTTAGGTACCCTATGTTTCTGCTCTCCTTGCCTTTGATGTTTTCTACTAAACGTGTTATCTAAGAATTGATTTTAGTTGATTTAACCAGTGTAGTGGATGTTATTTCCTGCTCTCTAATGTATGAATTAAATGAATTTTCTCTTAGATGTTTCTCGTTAAGGATTTAGATGGAAGATTTGGGAACACTGGGGATTAGAGTTGGCCCTGTCCACTAGGATCCTTGCGCGACCAGCTGGTTTTTAACTTTGTATCCTGAAACTGTGTTGTCTCCTCCTTTCCTTCCACCCCATACCACAATCATCTTTAAGATCCGATGTTTTAGGTGACTAGCCCGATTGAAATATTGCATATTGGATAGTAAGCAAATCCTTTCCTGACTCTATTTCCCAATGGTTTTGAATACTTCCTGGAACACTTCACCTCTGCCTTATCCCTCTTTGCTCATCCTTGTCTTACATTGAACCCTTCTTTCTTGATGACCAGCAACCAAACAAACAATCAAACAAACAAACCCTGAGCCTTATAACTAGCCTGACATTTCAAAACTTTGAGCTTCAAAGACATAAACCTTTGCTTATATAGAGAGATCCCTCTCTGGACCTAGGAGGGCTAGATCCTAGGGTCTGAAAGTGGTTTGATGTTGTCTCATCTTTTGGTCTTGCCAACCTAGCGAAAACATGGGAACCCCAACATCTTGTATGCATGTTTTACCTTCACACCCTCAAATTCAACATGAGGATGAGTACTGGGTATTGGTTTGTCTCCACTTGTAGGTCTTGTACTGTATTCTTGGATTTTGTAAATATTTTATGAAAATCATTGCTGAACATACAACCCTTTCATAAAAGGACACAGGTCACAAATAAATTCTCCTTGAAATATAGATTCAACCTGAAGGTTAAGTTCTTCTGTTTGGGTGAAAGTTCCTACCACTTTCCCTTTATTATTCAAAATATGATTTTTATAATAGATATACTTCAAGGTTTCAAGTTATGTAATTTTTCCTCCAAGGTGCTTGAGTTTGAATTTAAACCATAATTTGTGTTGAGGAGCTACTTTCACATATGCTTGAGGATGTAAGATAAAATTACTACGTCTCTAGATCCAATATTTTATTGGACAAAATTTATCTAAAAAAATGTTTCTCCATCCTTTCCAGGGATTCCTGACCATATTATCTAGATCTGTACAAATTATAACATTTTCATTTTCTTTGGTCATCTGCAAAATTAAGAAATAAGTCACCCAATTCATTGTACCAAAACCACGGTCACAATATCATTTATTATCTTCTTCGTCTATCCAAACTCCATGTTTTTATCCAACTAACCTATTGTATGCACTATTAGTCTCCCCAAATGCTTTCCTTTCCCACTTTTCTAAAATATTTATCTTTAGTGGACTTGAGAGGTTTTCTTGGACTAATTTTTAGCCCATGTATTATTTTTCAGTTGTTTGGGGAGTAGAGAAAAAAAATTGTTTTCTTCTTTCAAAATATTATTATTTAACCATTTTGATTTTTTCACTCGATAACACAAATAATTCTACATCAGACCTGTCATGATCTTATCTAGGTAACATATCAGCTATACAATTTAAATGACCATGTTTATGTACAATTTCAAAATTAGATTTTTCTAGCCAAGTAGCCCATGCCCAGCACTTTTAAAAGTGTGACTCTCTTGTAAAAGAAAAGCTATTGTTCTTCCATTCCATATAATTAAAAATGTAGAATAATATTTTTGACAACCAGTAATTCTTTGTGGCTAGAAGGATATTTCAGTTCTGCTACTTTGAATGCTCCAGAGTTATACCCACATATTTCTTCTTTTCCTTCAAATTCTTCTAGCAATACTCCCCACCCCACCAACACCCCCCCCCCCCCCCATTCATTTTGTGATGCATAAGTTTCTATGATATATTTTCCTTTTCTAGTAAGAATATTAAGAGGAGGTAGGGATTGTACTTTTTGTTTTATATTTTTTTACTGATGTTTTCATTTCTTCTGACCATGCTAGAGGATTCATTTTAAACCTTTTTTGCAGTATATGAATGTCTTTATCTTTTCCTCTATAGAATGGTCTAATATGATTAAGACTTCCCAAAAGAATTTGTAATTGACTTTTGTCTAGGATCTTATCAGAATAATTCTTGAATATTTTTAAGACATGCTCCTGTGAAAGTATTCTTCCTTTAGCTATCTTATATCCTAGACACTAAATTTTTGTCTGTCCTATATCCATTTTAGTTGCAGAAAGAACTAAACCATGTTGATACACTAGTTCATAAAATTGCTGCAGATGCTTAAGATGCTCTTGAAGATTTTTGGAGCATATTAGAGTATCATCAATGTAGACTATGAACCAGGGAAAGTCTCTAAAAATATCTTATTGGTTTTCCCCTATTTTTTTCTAAGTTCTTATTAACATAAAATCCTCTATATGTCCAAGCACTCGTATATGTCTCAATATGACCTTTCACCAGTAGGTATTTTATCTCTTTTCGACAATTCTTAATTTCAAAAGGGCTCATTAATGCTACAAAAGTCTTGTGGGGAAGGATTTGCACTAAAGGGTCATAAATAATACTTAAAAAGTATTTTCCTCTGTCCCAGAAGGAATTAGGAGATTCTGAAGTGCAATATTATTTTAATTTTCTTGATATTTCTTTGAGAACATTTTTTGAATGTATTTCTGCATATAAAATACTACATTCCAACTTATTCTTCTCTCTGAGGAGTCGACGGTAGAATGATTTATTTTGTTTCAATTTTTCTTCTGCCATTTTACTTCTGCACACGCCATATTTATACATTTGTTTTTGTATCTGCAGATTATTTATATCGAACTTTAATTCTTGTCTTTTTACATAAAATGTGACTAGAATAACCATATTTATAAAATCAGAACCTAAGATGCGATCATGTGCAATTTTCTGTACACCATAAAACATAGTTTATAACATTCCCCCTTGAATTTCTATGGATAAGGGTATGTTTCACCAAAGGAAATTACTTCTTTTTTATTCACAACAGTTCCCCTAAATATTTTTTCTTTCCATAGATAAGGTGGTATGACCTGCTTTCTCATTAGATTAAGTTATGCCTCCAGCCCATCATTAAAAAATCAATCTGATGGGGATTTTTGTTGTCTAGATGGATCCAAACTTTTATGAAGAAATTAACACTTAATGAAATAAATGTAGGGTGTTCTAGTACTGGTTCCATGTTGGGAATGGCCCAACATCATCCATTTTGGGTCAAAATACTTCGCATTTCAAGGAGTGCACTGCACAGTCCATCGACGATAATTCAACCGCACGAAGTTTAGGGGCTTTGGGGTGGGTCAAAGCCCCTATTTTTGTAAAGCGATCAGGTTTATTTTGTTAGTTTTCAATCCACCCATGGTATGTTGACAATGGTTTCGAATAGATGTAAATTCTATATAAACAAATGTAAAGTTATGTTGAAGTAGAGAGTCTTCTACTTGTGACGAGCAAAACTTGTTGAACATATATAATTTTTTGTTTTGGGCCTAAGAGAATGCTCTGTGGCTTTGTGCATGGAGGCCTTGAAGAGTCTAAAGTTGTGTGTGCAAACCACCTGCAAGTGTGCATGTGGGTCAGAGAAGTATTGTACGAAAGAAGACATATAATTAATAAAAGAAATGAAGTTTGAAGCATATCTATGTATAGATGTGTACTTTTCTTATTTTCTGCATTTGAAGATTTTTTTATGCAATGTGAAGTAGTTTATGTTGTTTATATGCATTATATTGTGTTGAAAATTGCATAATATTGATAAAGGCGCAGTGCGCAATAGTTGTTGGGCCGAGGAAAAGATACATTTTACCCCTATCTTTAGCATGATTTATTTTAACTTTTATATGTTTTCCTTCATTTTAGAAATAATTGAAATGAGAATAATGTAAAAGTAGGGTAAAATGAATTATTAATAAATAGATTATTTAATAGTATAAAAAATAATTTTTTTTGTCTTTATTGATAGGGAATCCGAACAAACTAACCGTTGACCAAACGACCAAACGACAACAGTCGAGAAAATAAAATGCAATCACATTCAGTTCCTAAAACTCAGCAAGAGATGAAAAGACACAACTAGCTTTAAAGCATTCGGTTGATGACTACGAAGCCTCAGTATCTCCTGATCCTGAGGGTTCATTATCCTCTATTTTATTTCTCCTTTAAGTTATAAAAGGTTGTAGGTGAAAGATTATGGAGAGCTTTTTCCCATGTATTGTAATTTCTGTAATAAACATTTTATTCAAACTCAGTCTATGAACTCATGATGATGTACCTGTTCTATTTATTAATGAAAGAGTTAGTATTTTTATTACAAGAGGATTTTGAGCATTCCATGGCAGAAGACTTCTGGAGGCTACATACCCAGTACTTGGGAGTTCTCCTGATATTTTGTGTTATATGTTTATTTAATGATTCTCGCAATTTAGTTATTCTTTACACTTTGTAGAATTATCATTCAATTCAGTAATTGCAAGTGTGGTGTGTTACAATTTCATTTCCAATTAGGTTTAATTATTCATTAATATTCCTTTACTGTTTAGTGATTTTTTTACATTGATTAGATTGATTTCAGCATGGTTGAGTAGTTGTTGTTCAAATCTGCACATTGATTATTTCTTGAGTTTTTCCATTGCAAGTGTGAATGTACGGTTTTTTGTTTAGTTCTGAGTGTTGCTATTAGTTAAATTATAGAGAATTCCATTGAAAAATGTTAAAAGATGATTTCTGTTCAATTTATTAAGTATTCCTTTTCTACTTTTGTTCAATTCATTAAGCTTGTTTTTCAATTGCAAAAGATCTTTAATTTCAACATTAAGTGTTTACTTTCTACATAAGATCAAACTAGAGTTTCATCCTTTGATTGGTGTTAAGTATTTCATAGTCTACTTTTGAATTGATTGATTGAACTTCGAGAATTAGATAGTATTTCTTACAACGATCTAGAGTAGTTGACCTT
This sequence comes from Pinus albicaulis, assembly GCA_034641835.2. Classification (NCBI taxonomy): domain Eukaryota; kingdom Viridiplantae; phylum Streptophyta; class Pinopsida; order Pinales; family Pinaceae; genus Pinus; species Pinus albicaulis. The sequence continues at coordinate 39,768 of JAXQQM020063184.1, read as the reverse complement.
CGATTTCACTCGCATATAATTTTCTTTCACTCTTGAAATAAATAGACTTGCCCTGGGTTGATAATTAATGTGAAGCATTAAGGTTACTTTTAATAGTCACCTTCTTGAGCCAACATTTTGGCGTTGTTGCCGGGGAGAGCGTTTAGGAGTGATTTCTTTTTATTTTTCCTTTTGTTGTGATAGAACTGGGTATTGAAAACGAGAGGTAAGAACCTACATATTAGCAAGAAAAACACTTTCTCTCCAACCCACTTCTTAGAAATTATGTAGAGGTTAAATAGGATAGGTGTATGTGTTTTATGAATGACTAGGAAGAAAAATATAGAATTAAATCGAAACCCCCCGTCTAAATCCATAAAACCCAAGGGATCAGTGGTCCTTGGCCGGAAAACATTCATAGACAAAATCATAAGGAAATTTGAATCTCAGGCATATGTAGGACCCAAAATAATTTATTAAAAGAGTCGTTCTACAATCCCTCAGGTAGCAACCTCACCATCTATAGCCCATGCCAAGATCCATAGCAAAACCGAAGGGTCTGAACGAAGCTTTCAAAATATAGAACATTTGAGTCCTGACCCTTCACGTGAGGGAACTTCTTGCAATTTGCACGAGGGAGAGGGAGAAACTAGTAGTGTTGTAAGGATAAAAACTCTAGAGCCTAGATCTCCTGAAATAGTGGTTGAGATAGAGACACCCAACTTTCCAGATCAAGGTAGTGCTGCAAAGCCTCCTCCAAATCCACCTCCTAATTCTACTTAAATTATTTTCCCAGATTAGGAAATCACTGAAGGTTATTGGCACATATTTGATCAGATGGCGCATAATCATAACTGGAGAAATAAATCAACATTAGAGTATCCCATTGTTGATTTGGTTGCAAATCCTCCTATGAAATCCATCCCGCTACAAAACATCCCCACCTTTCATGGACTGACCTCAGAAGATCCGGATGCATTTTTATTTGAATTTGATGTTTTGTGTAGGGGATATGATTACACCATTAACCCTAAAAAAAAAAAACTATTCCCCTCTACATTGAAGGGGGTAGCTCTACGTTGGTTTATGGGGCTCAGTGAGGGAACCACTAATAATTGGGATCAAATGAAAAACATTTTCTTAATAAATACCAGTATTACTACCGAACTCGAGAACTAAAAGATGAAATATTCAACATGACCGCAAAAAAAAATGAGATATTAGGAGAATATTTTGAATGATTTCAATATAATTTGCAAATATTTCCATATACTACACTATCTAAGGATATCCTAAAAGCAACAATGTTTAAATAAATGAAATAAGAATAGGTAGAAACACTTAATATAATGGGAAAAGGGGACATCTATCAACAAAATTATGATGACATTATTGCATTGTGTATTAGGTGATCTCGAGGTAGTACGTGGAATAGATGAGCTGGATGAGATTCAGTTACTAGGAATTAAAAACATTTAGGTGGCAACGTAACCAGAACAGAATTCGGTAATATCTTAGAGGATTTCAAAACTAACACCTTGGGCACCCTCACAACACATCTAGATGTCCTGCAAGTCAAGCAGAAGCAAGCTTTAGTAGAACAAAACTTGGATATTTTTTTTCCACACTGCCAGAAGAAGCACAGCCAGCAGGAGTGTCCATTAGACATGGTCCAGACATGTGCTATCTATACCAAGGACCATGCCATTGAACATTGCCCTTCACTTCCAGGGTTTAAAGAAATATTCAAAGAAGCAAAAGAAGAAACAGAACTAGTATACCTAATGAATCAATGTTGACAGTGACAAGGCCGACCAACAAGTATGTCAAAAGACCCATCTCAATTCGTTCCTTCTTCACAATTTAATCAACAGAAATCTGGAGAAAAATGGAAAAAAAAATCACCCTTTTCCTCTTGGCCATCCCAACCATGTTCCATGCCCCCTTGGCCAACTCAATCCCCTCGAGGTAATGGTTGGCTAAGTTTTCCTTTCCTTCCTCCATGCTAGCAAAACAACCCATATCAATCCCAGTGGCCTACCTCCTCCTCACAAAATATAAATTTCTCTTAAAATTGGAAGTGACCCCTCGGAATGACCAATTTACCTATGGGAATAGGGGCTCAAACTAAACCCACATTACCAGCTCCATACCTAGTACAAAAAAATCCTCAACCTATTATACGCCCTCAACTTCCAGCTCAACCAAATACTAATCCTAATAATAGACCAGTTTAGCTGATCCAAATTTTTGAGAATCCAGACTCTGAAAATAAACATAAGGAATGTAATGAACTTAGACTAAGATCAGGGTGCTTTATTTCACCTCAAGAAGATATCACCCTGCCACAAATTGAGTCTGAACTTCCAAAAATACATAAACAATCGACTATGACTAAGATAGAGATGGAACAAAGGAGGGACATAGTCGACCAAAAAAATCTTGAAAATCTTATTATTTCATCTCCTCCATTCACTGAGAGATTAGTAATACCCAAGCCAATTGTCTCTTCATATTTTGATATCACAAGGGAATTAAAAAAATATTTGCATTAAAATTCCTCTCTTGTAGGCTATACAAGACATCCCTATCTATGATAAGACAATTAAAGAATTGTGTGTAAAAAAACCTGTGAGGAAAGAAAAGACTTTATTAACTGTTCATGTAGTAGGGACACTTTCAAATTTAATTTTGAGTAAAGAAATACCAATAATATATGAGGATCCAGGAAACCCCATAGTCATAGTCCAGATTTATGGCCGCTCCTTTTCAAACACGTTAGTTGATTTGGGGGCAGCTATTAATATTTTAACTACAAAAACCTGTGAAACATTGGGTATAGCAGCCTTGGAACCAACATCTACCTTTCTGAAAATTGATGACCGATCTATTGTTAAACCAAAAGGTATATTATAGGATATCCTAGTTTCTGTGGACTCATGGGAATACCCAGAAGACCTTTTAGTTACTAACCCAAAGAGTAGATTAGATAGACATCCCTTGATATTGGGACGACCTTGGTTAGTGGCGGTCAATGCTTACATAAGCTGCCGAACATGTAGCATGACCATTTCTAAAGGATATGCCTTAAAGAATATTTCTATATATCCCCCTGCCAAAAAAATTCTTCCCACTGTAAATATTCACAAACAACCACCTGCATACTAGGAACAAAATATTCGTTCACCGTTGACAATAGTTAAAGCACTCAAATTCAAATATCAAATTGAGGATGAGGTAATCAATAACTTTATAAATCAATCATCTACTTCAGGAAATTTAAAGTGCCAAATGTTAAAGGTAGTCCTTGATAACAAAGCACAAGAAGACCCTCTAGTTGATATCGATGACCAGCATATACCCACAACTGTTGTTCGTAACAGTGTGCCAATTGAAATCAAACCACGTAAAATTTTATACATCAATGGCAGTGTTGATAATAGCAAACAACAAAATCTCATTAAAGTCTTACAAAAATATAAAGGAGCCTTTGCCTGGGACTATCCAGACATAAAGGGTATAGATCCCTGTTACACAACATTTTGTCACTATCCCTGTAATCCCCATCTCGCCCATTGGAGGGTCATTTCCATGATCAATAAGTAGTTTCATGCCTTGCAAAGACTATTATTTTGTCCCTTTACATGAGAGTAATATTCCTTCTGTTGACAATTCCCTGAGCAGAGAATCAAAAACCCTTTTTTTTGCCTTGGTGCGGGTAGTCAGTTATGCCCTCGCGCTGAAGTGGAAGATTAACACTGGGCCCTGTGCCAGCTGGCACTCTGTCCCAGTTTTCCACCTACACCAAGATTTTTATGGAATTATTTTTAAAAATAGAGGTGGATATTCCACTCCAACCACCTCGAGGATGAGTCATTGAGAGTGGTTGAACTGAAAAACCATGGACTCCCTCCTTTAGGTTTATGGTTTCCACCTCTTATGGGAACTCCCTAAAGGATAAGCCTCCCTCCCACCTTTGTAGGGATCCTAAGCTCCTCCTTTTCCTCTATAAAAGAATCTATCTCTCTTAGAACAAGCTACCTGACCTTGGAGAATTAAACATATTATAGTTGAATTAATAGAGAAGATAGAATAAGAAGGAATTACATTGAGGAAGCTTGAGTCCATGACTTCTGAGAGAGCTTGATTCCATGCCTTCATTCCTTCCAAATTCCCTGATGAACATCTGAGACGCGCTTCAGTTGAACCCCGCTGGAGGATACTGCGACATCAAAGCATTGGTTGTAACTCTTCCTTCTATTAATTTATATACATGACTATTGTTTTGTTCCCATTTTGTATTATGTGTTTGTTTAATGAAACATGCTTAGCCCTCTTTGACTGGCTAGTAGTTATGAGTGAAACCATTATGTCATATGTTGTTCTTGTTTCTTGTTCTATGTGCAGGTATCCGAGTGTAACGATAGAAGGATTGTGATTTTCCAAGGTAGGAGCGAGAGGCCACCACTACTACAGCAACAACGACAGTGTTGGACTCCAGGTAGGTCGATCCACCATGTCCTTTATTCAATCAATAACTAGGAAGCAACACTCTATCATGTCCCTTTGTTTCTAGACCCATTATAGGGCTATAGGGATTGTCTCTGTCCATAGAGAGGATTTACCTGGATAGAAAAATGGCGACTCCACTAGGGATCAGTGTGATTTTTTCGTTTCATCTTGTTGGGTCAGTTTCAATTATTGAATTAGTTATCTATCTTCTTTTGGTTTTTTTTCTTAGTCTACATTCCCTGTCCAGCTCCATAGTTTCAATATTTACCTCTACTCATTAGGTTTTTGTTTTTCCTCTTTTTCCCATAGTTATCTAGATTGGCACAGTTTTTCTCTGAACAGTCATGATGATTGGCACAGGTTGCTCTTTTTTTAGTCACACCAACCCTTGTATGGCATGGATTACAACCTTACAGTCATGCCGACACCCCCCAGATTTGGTTTGACCTCCTTCATGAGTCTTTTGGTCAATTGTGCTTGCTTCTGGGTTGTTTTTTATGTGTAATTATGCCTTTGGGATTATTTTGAATATCGTCGACTTGCTTTTCTCAGTCGTTTGACCATCTTCTTATTAGTGTGAATTGAGGCCTTAGGGTTTCTAGGTGTCCTAGTGCACTGAGCCTTCTGCTTGAAAATCAAGCCAGTTTGATTTTGTCTGTCTCATTTTTTGGATTGATTGCACTTAGTTTTCTTGATATTTTTGAGTGATTGCTTTTGTTGTAGAGTCATTTCATTTTTCTATTGATTCTTTGCCTTATTGATCCAAGCATAGATTACATTTCTTGTTTTGGATAATTTTGAAAACTTTCTCTTGGTTTGAAAGATTGCGACATTAGTTTGAGTGCTTTCTTGTGTTTGTTTTGCATTTTATTGAGTCATTCAATTGTGATTCCTACACAACACTTACGATGGTGTTTATTTTCCTTTTTTCATGTAATTAGTGCATCATGTGCTTCGTTTCATTGAAAATAAAAATAAAATTTTTTTGTGCATTCCTCCTTTGCATTGAAAGCGAAATACTCATTTGCATAACTAGCATTTGATTATCTAGGGAAGAGTTTCATTTTCGTTTGATTCTGTTAGATACATTAGTGGATTTATTTGCATAGTTTCACTGTTTGCTTTTGTTTGAAATATCTATGTCCTTCTCGTAACTAGCATTCATCGAATCAAAAATGATGTTCATTTTCATATAGCTTGCATTTAGGAATTTTGAGATCCAAATTTGATAGGGCCTTAAAACTGAAACATAATCCAAGATCAACTTTAAAATTTATTTAATTAACCTAAGGAATTAGTGAAACCTAATGAAACATTTTTAGTGGTCTAGGCTAGAGACGCGTTCCAGCGTCTCAAAACCTAGTAGATGTCATTCACCATTTGGCTTTAGACAGTGCTAGTACAGACTTTTTCTCCCCATACCATCGAGTATATAAAGGGAGACCCCTCTAGGTTGCAATCCTTTTATCCATAGTAAGCCGAGTCTACCACCTTGTAATTGTGATACACCAAACATAACATTTAGGGAGACTACGTGCACGTACGTCAAGTCCTTGGTCATTTCTCTTTCATTTGATCACCAAGGTGTATATGGCAGTTCACAAAAACCTGGTATACCCGCTTGCTTAGTATTCCAAAATAGTCATTTTGATATTTTCATGAATCGTTAAAAAGAGAAGAGATCGTCAAGCACTTGTCCTTTCAGGCTCGTTTAAAATTGAAATTGACTAGAGTCATCTTTGGCCTGTTTCTCGACTCTCTAAAAATGAAACAACAAAGTCTCGTTTCAATGTCATAAAATTAATCACCTATGATCACACGCCCATTAAAGTTTAATTACTTGGCCTATTGTTTTTCCTTGGATCTGATCTTGGATTCCTCGATTGGTTCCTTTTTTTTTCCTTTCTGTTTTGATATACAACCACGGTGGCAGAACTCAGTTTTGTCGTCCTCACTGCCTCCTAGTGGTAGTTCTTTCCCGGACGTTTCTTTTGAAACTCCTTAGTCCACTAGGTCTGCTGAGTTCTCGCAGCCTATTCTCCTGTCTGTCCTGCCTCTTACTACTCGATCTCCTCCTGAAGAGCCAGTTGATTTCAATTGGCGTCGTTCTAGTGCTTGGTCTAGTTTTGGTGAAGAAGGAGATTTTCCTCATCTTACGTTGGGCTCACGATTTGTTGCTGCTGCTGTGCTTCCTAGTCCCCGTAGTATTTTTGAATATATTACAACAGAGTCAGACATGGACTCGTCTAGTCCTATTGGTAGTGAAGGAATACCTGTTTCTATAGAAGAATATCAACTTTTTCTAGAATATGTCCCTCATGTTTCTACACATTCTTCTCCACCATTGGTGCCACTTCCACTTGGATATAGGTCCTTGAGTCAGATTATGTCTAGCATTGCCTCCATTGTGCAATCCAATACAGTAACTCCTCCTCAGAGTTCGGTCCAACCTTTGTTAGGACTATCGCCTTCGACACCTGGTTTGTCGGTTATTGTTACATATGTTCTAGTCCAACCGATGGTCTGCGTGGCTTCATCCACACCAATTGTTACCCATCAGTCGTCAGGTTCTTTTCACACCCGCGGGCCTATGGTTTCTACCTACGTGTTTGACGACCAAATGTTGGATATTCACTAACGTTATGCTCCCTTGATAGAGGTCACACCTGCTTATAGTGCTATTTCCAATACCCCCGTGATTCATGGAGGCCTTACTTTAGAAGAGTATTTGTTGGTTGTTCAAAAATAGGGCTCTCAGTGTTCTCGGTAGCCCCAGGCTCCTCGTAATCCTATTTTTCATCACTATGATGTTGTCGGTACCCCTGTTTATTCATATACACTTCATTATGATGAGCATGGTAATCCTGTCTATTTGCCTCCTATTGATCCTTATCAGATCGTTTCTCATTTTAGACCTACCCTACCTGTGAAACCCTCTGGCTTGCAAGGAAAACCCTCTGTGGGACAACCTTTAGCTCAACAGGGCTGTGCGTTTGGTCCATAGGGAAAACCATATGGTCCACAAGGAAAAACTTTTGTCCAACATGGACAATCCTTTGGTCTTTCGGGTCAACCTCTGAATCGACTAGGACAATCTTATGCTCCTGGTGGGAAAATCTACCCACCACAGGGACAACCTGTTGCACCACAACAGTAGCCACATGCTCAATATGGGAAAAATTTTGTGCAACCAGGACAACCCTATGGTCCTTCTCTGGGTAAACCTGGTTACCAGGGACAACCAGGTCCATCACAACCATCCGGTCAACCTTTTCCACAAGGCCAACCCAGTAGCCCTTAATACTCAATTCAACCAGCTCAACAACTGATTCAACCTGCTCTTCAATCAGTTCCATTGTTTCAGCAGCCAGTTATACCTATCTATGGTCAACTGGTTTTTCTTGCTCAGTAGCCTGCTCAACTTTCTCAGCCGAGACCACCTGTTCAACCGCAAGGCACTTACTACCCTCAAGGTTCATATCAACCAGTGTATAATGTGCCCCAGGTTCCTTACCCTCAAAATGCACATGTCTATCAACAACCTCAAATACATGCTTACATTCCACAACATACTCATTATAATACTTAGCAAGGACCTCAGTGGTCTATTTCAACTCAGTATCCTAGTCCTCAACTCCAGTATCAACCAAATTATCTTGCTTCTAATCCTTATGATCCGAATCCTTCAGGACAGAACGTATGGGAACAAAATCCCACTCGGAATGGGTGGAATGTACATACGGGTCCTTTTCAAAGACCTTCGATGACTTTCAATACTCAATTACCATTTCTTGCTACATTGGAATTAACTGATGTGTCAAAGTTGACGAACGATCCCATTCTTCATAACCCATATTGACCTCTGGTTCCAACCAAGATTCCCAGTGATTGTCCCAAATTTGAGGGAAATTCTGGCAAAGACCCCCAAGCGCATGTTATGAAATACCATTTGTGGTGTTCCTCTAACTCTTGGGTTGATGATTCTATTAGACTCTGTCTTTTTCCAGCGAACTCTTACTGTTGTTGCTGCAAAGTGGTACATTGAGCTATCTCATGGCATTACCAGTTACCAGTCCGTTACGAGACCGGGACGCACCTCTTCACGTCATTGAAACAAGATTGAGCGACTGATATCTCAGATCATATTCATGAGTGGCGACGTCATCATCGCATGATCAAATTCGAAATTCTTGATCAGCTTCTAACTCATTTGTTCAACACCTCCTTTGTCAATCAGATTTCCAAAGGCATATCTATGGGGGCATGTGTAACAGAGGAACAAGCCATTTATTACGCTCAATACCTTACCCTTGTATACTCTTAATCTAGCGCATTATATGATATCTTGCCTAATGCTCCCTGACCTGGAACTTCTAAACTACCAGCGACTCCATCCGTAGATGGTATTATTAGTTCTGTGTATCAGACTTCTCATAAGTCTTAATCTTCAAACTTTGGGAAGCCGAAGTCCACTTCTTCCAATAATGTTTCTTCTCAGTGCACTTCAAATTCTGGTAAACCCATAGAAGTTAATGACGTTCAAGCCAATCCTACGAATAATTATTCTAAAGGTAAAAATAAGGGTAAATGTAAGGCCAAAGTCGACACGCCGAAACAGGATTCTTTGAAACCTCGTGCTGGGGATGGTTCTCAATGCAAAACGAAGTACCCTTGTTTTATTTGTGATGAAGAGAACTTCACCAAGGACTGTCCTCGACGGTCTGAAGTGAGACGATTGTTCAAAGGAACCCAGGGAACTCTGGTCATTCTTAAATAACCTTTCCCATCTCAGCATACTTAGATGGTAGAGCAACCTCAGTCCTCTGCCCCATTTGGCTCTCAGGTGTTCATGATGAACGGTTTTGCAGCTGTTTCTATTGCTACTCAGTCGAAAGATTATACTGGCTCGCATCAGGCTATGGGAAAGGGGATCACTGATGGTTCTCCTCCTTTGCATGTCACTGGCCCTCTTGAAATTGAAAGGCCTAATGCAGAATCTGTTGTACGACCACCTTCCAAAGGTGTATTCTGCAAGTTGTCTTATAATCCCAACGCTCGTGCCGCTCACCATTACAATATTGTTGAGGATTTGGATCAGGCGCCATCCGCGATGTCCGCGTTAGAAGTACTTCAGAGTTTTCCATCGCAACAAAGAGCTTTTTTATCTTCAATTGGTGGGGTTGATCCTGCCGATACTAGCCTTCTTGCTTTCGATCTAGAGAGTTTCGTTCCATGGCTTCGGCATCAGATTGCGCTCATTATTCAAGTTGCTATTAATGGTCTCGATATCCATCGAGCAGTTTTGTATGAAGGTGCATCAACCTGTATCATTTCATATTCATGTTGGAAAGCTATTGGTTCTCCAGCCCTCAATTCATCACCCAATGCCCTAGAAGCGTTTGATGGAAGAGAATCAAAACATTTAGGTGTTCTCGCTAGTTTACCGATTACTTTGAAAGGGAATAAAGTCAATGTTGAGGTCAAAGTCGTTGACTATAAACTCAATTATAATCTTCTCCTCGGTCATAGTTGGACTCATGCCATGTTGTGTGTTCCATCCACTATCTTTTGTGTTCTGAAATTTCCACATGAAGGAAAGATTGTTACTGTTGATCAATTTTATTTATTCACCTCTTCTTCCGAGAACAACGTTCCTTATGTGGATCAAATTCCTACTCCCTACAAGAGCGTAGGGCCTGGTCTTTTTAAAGATCCTGCCCTCATGGGTATTTTTCCTCTTCCTCCCCCGAATACTGTTCAGATCCATATGATCTCTCGGTCTGATGACCTGTGGGTTATTCCTTCCCCTAAACATATTGTTTCCTTCAGAGATTCAATGCCTTTGAGTCCGATCAAAATTTATTATTGTGAACTCATTGCTACTTCAGAACCTCCATTCTTTGATGGTGCTCCTTTGATCATGTCTCTTGACATTTACTCTTAATCCCCCTAGCTTGGCGATTTAGATTCAGTTGATCCTTTGAAAGAAGTGTTTCCCTCCGATGAAGCCATCGTGGAAACCATGTCTCTTGAGGATCTGCCATGGGATGATGGTCATCATCATTCCTCATTTATGCCAAGTCTCGGGGCCATTTCTACTTGTCTTGAGCATTTTGTATCTCAGGTTCCTTCTTCCCTGCTTCAATTGCCTGTTTTGACACATGACGTCTTTACAAAAGGTAACTTGAGTAATATTACACAGAAGATGCCTATTAACATTTTCATTAAACTGGGAATGGTCGAGAACATCCATATTGGGGTTACTTGTTCTTCCGATGAAGTACAAGTTTATACTAGCCTTTTCTACAAGTTCTGTGATGTCTTTGCATGGTCCTATGAAGAAACGCCCGGCATTGATCCTAGTATAGTGGTGCATGAAATTCATACTTATCCCAGATCGAAACCTGTTCGCCAACGTCTTCGTCCGGTGCACCCTAGAAAATCTGCCGCCATCAAGAGCGAAGCTGAAAACTTCTTAGAGCTAGTTTTATTTATCCAATTCATTTGACAGAATGGGTCTCTAATATTGTTCCTGTAGATAATAAACAATGAAATATTTGTGTCGGTGTTTATTATCGTGATATTAATAGAGCTTGTCCCAAGGATAATTATCCTACTCCCTTTATCGATCAAATCATTGATGACTGTGCTAGGAGTGAGATATTTTCCATAATGGACAGTTTTTCTGGTTACAATCAAATTAACATTCTCCCAAGCAATCAACATAAGATTGTATTTATCTGTCCTTGGGGTACTTTCGAGTATATGAAGCTCCCTTTTTCCTTAAAGAATGTTGGGGCTATGTTTCAGCGAGTGATGTCATATGCTTTTCACGACATTCGTCACATCATTCAACCTTATCTGGATGATCTTCCCACTCATTGAGCTAAACGTCCGGACCATCCTGACCACCTTCGTCTGATTTTTCTTTGTTGTCGACGTTACAACATTCGTCTTAATCCGCACAAGTGCGTCTTCTGCATTGATTATGGTAGAATCTTAGGGTTTATTGTATCCAAATATAGAATTCACCTCTATCCACTCAAATTTGAGGCTATTATCAATCTCCCCTCTCCCTCCTCATTACATAAGTTGCAGAGTTTTCAAGGTAAGGCTAATTTTCTACGTCGTTTTATACCTAACTATGAAGAAGTGGCTAGAGGATATACGCGACTATTAAAGAAGGGCATCCCATTCTGTTGGGATGAGATTGCTCAGAAGTCTTTTGAGGCCCTAAAGACATTGCTTATCAACACTCCTCTATTGCGTCCTTCTAACTATCATCGTGATTTCTCCCTTTATTTAGCCGATGCTTTCAGCACGATTGCCATGGTTTCTGTACAAGACGATGATGATGGTAATGAGAATATTATTTATTACTTTTCTTGTGACCTTCTTGATCCTGAGATGTGCTATGCACACATCGAGAATTTAGCGTTAGCTACGGTTCAAGCAGTTCAATGTTTTCATCATTATATTCTTTTACGTACAATGATTATGATTTCTGATTTTAACCCCATGACCTATATATTGTCTCAAAAATTGCTGGGGGGAAAATACTCAAAGTGGATTGTCATCCTCCAAGAGTTTGATTTGGAATTTACTGCTGCCAAGTCGAAGAAGTCACTAGTCATTGCTGATTTGATTTGTTCCCTCCCTTCAGACTCTCCTCCATCTCGTTCCGAGGAATACATTCCAGACAATACACTTTTCTTGATTACCACCCTTGATCCGTGGTACATTAATATCATCGTTTATCTCCAGACTTCTACTTTCAGATCCAAGCTGACGAATGATGCCCATCAACGCATCCATCATCAGTCACAACCTTATCATATAGTTGGGGATACCCTCTATTGTGTCGGATTGGATTCCATTCTTTGTTGATGTTTGACCCTCGAGGAAGCTAAAAAATTCCTCAATTATTGTCAAAGTGGCACCTATGGCAGTCACATATCTGGTTATGCCACTGCACAGAAGATTCTTTGTGCTGGTTATTTTTGGCCTTCTATCTTCAAAGACTGCATTGTCGCAGTTCGGAAATGTCATGATTTCCATATTTATCAATGCAAGATGCGTGCGCCACCTCTACCTCTTCATCTTGTAATTACTGTTGGTCCCTTTGAGAAGTGGGGCATCGATTTAATGACGTGTAACCCTCACTCAGCTGGGGGGCATGATTATATTATTGTAGTCGTGGAATACTACACTAAATGGGCCGAAGCAATGCCTACACTTGCCGCTAACGGTAAGACAGCTACTCAATTCATGTTCAATCACATTATTACTAGGTTTGGTGACCCTCAAGCCATAATTACCGATCATGGTTCCCATTTTCGGCATTACATGGTGGCCGAGTTGACTTCTAAGTTGGATCTGTGTCACGACAACTCAACGCCATACTATCCTCAGGGAAATGGCTAGGTTGAAGTCGTGAACAAAGTTCTTGTTACCATGCTTCAACGTACAATTGGGATCCATAAATCCAATTGGCATCTCATGTTATTTTAAGCTCTTTGGGCATACTGAACCTCAGTTAAGAGTGAAACCGGATTCACCCCTTTTTAATCAGTTTATGGTCTGGAAGCTACTCTTCCGATTGAATGTGAGATACCTTCACTGAAGTTGGTTGTTGAATTACTGCTGAAAAATTCACTAGAAAAAGAGTGTCTCCTTTATCTATAAAGGTTGGATGAAAGCCGCCACTTTGTTACTCTGGTTATTGAAGCATCGAAAATGCAGGTCAAAGCTCATTTTGACCAATCAGTTTCCCCTTGTTCTTTCGTTGAAGGAGATTTCGTCCTCCTGTATGACCAAGCTCATGATAAGTTGGGGGCAGGTAAATTTAAACCCATGTGGCATGGGCCTTACATTATTAAACGTGTATTTTAGAATGGAGCCTATGAGCTCATTGATTATGAAGGTCATCCTTTAGAACAATCCAGAAATGGGTTGTATCTCAAAACGTATTATGCATGAGTCATTCATGCGTGATTTGTGTACATAGGTGCTTTTTTCATTTTTGTACATGTTTTGATTTGCTGTGCTTTGCGAGCACTTTCCTACTTATTTGGGTCTTTCTTATTTGTGAAGATGTCTATTACCCCTTATGTCGGTTTTGTAGATGGTGATTCCCGTAATACCAGGAACTCACCTTCAACAGCCTAGGTAATCTATGATCCTGCTGGTGAGTTGATAGAACTACAAGGTATTTGTCTAGGAAAAACTACAAACAATGTTTCTGAATATAGAGTTGTCCTTGAACTATTAACCGAGGTAATCAATCTCAGCATATGTGCATTACTTGTAAATCTAGATTCACAGCTTGTTGTTCTACAACTCAATGGTCATTATTCCTTCAGAAACTCATACATTCTGAGATTGTATTTATGTATTTGTTTGTTGGAAAGACATTTTTATTTTATCACATATCAATATTTTCCTATATGAATGAATGTATTAACTGATACATTGGCCAACATTGCATTAGATAGACATTTGCGTAATTTTTAAAATCATCATCATATGAAAAAGATCCATGTAGCAAGATAGATGTATATATATATATATATCACATGTTTGCATCAGTGTGCATCATAAATTCAAAAAATATATGTGTGTTTCTACTACATCTTGAGAAACCATGTCTCTCAAATATGTAGATATAAAGCCTAGGTTTCTAATTAGCGTGATGCTCATGATAGCATGTGACTACCCATACAAGCCACCTCAGCAAGTGGTGAATGCGACTTGGCACCCCTACAAAATGTCTCTGGTAGGCACGAGGAACATCATCAAATCGTGCATAATCCAGGATTCCATGTGTGATCCCCTCCATGTTCCACATGATCTCCTCCTCCTCGCCTTCCTCGCCATGAGGTTCGAAATCACGAGGGATTTGCCTCGCTATCGGAGACATGCCCGCGGGTCTCTCTGGGCCAAAATATGCAAATGCATAGATATAATGTCAGGACATACATAACTAAAAAATCATAACGCTCATGAAAATTAAAAATTAGTCTTACCCAAATCTTCATCCCAGTCATCTCCCTCTAGGAGTGGGAGGTATGGATCACCAGTAAAATCAGTACCAGAGTAGGGCTAGTCCTCCACGATGATCAACTATCGGTGGAGCCAAAAAAAAAATTCCAGTCTCCAAGACATCTGTTGGCCGCCCCCTACCCTTGGCATCAAAGCCACCCATCAGGCCATCCATGGTTCTCTTGTTGGTGGTGTTGGGACTATGGTCTCGTGACACTGAAAAATTGGTAGTCGTTCTTAGAAGAATGATACCAGGATAGACCCACAAAAAAATTGCTTCAATTTTCCCTTCTTTCATTTTGTTAGCTGGTGTTTCATGTTTATTGGCATGGTCTCTACCCAATTGTAGATGGTTGGTGTCAAGCAGTCTACAACAAGAAGCAACTATTTTTTTTTTCTTCGTGCGATGCTTGCATTCCTGCAGCTCATGTGATGGTATGTAGCACTACTTCTAGTGCTAAGTCTGGATCATTTGGATATCAAATTTCCCACTTCCTATTCCCTTCCGTGCCCCTGGAAATACCCTGTCCATTACCATGAACATTCTCTCCATGCAAGGCCAGGTACCGGTTAGGATCGGTGCTACTCCCCTTCGTGAAAATCCTGTGATAAAGTAGATGTCAGAAACATCAATCTCAAGTTCCTGATCTCTAAGGATGAACTTTTCCCGATCCTCGTCCCATATGCTGATCAAATATTGTAGCAACTCTGGTTGAGCACAGAGAGACGATGTTAAGAAGAACTTCTTCAGTCCACAATCGCGGAGAGCTTCCATGCATCTCTCATTTTCCATGGCAAGGTCATCTTCTTTGCTGTGTTCTTGCTCTTTCCATTCAATCACCATTTTTCTACTTTCTACCTGCAAACACATTGATATGAATAGTATTAGCCTTTTCGAAGCTTAGATTTGTGAATAATTGGGATATTTAACTTGCATTTTTCACAAAAAATGGTTTGCGTCGTTGGTGCAACTGTTTCCCAAATAGTCGCGCAATGGGCACGCCCTAGTATAGAAAATTGGATGGTTGGCACCACTCTGTGCTAGAAAGCCGCGTCAATCTCCGTGCCCTAATATTCACATTTCCTCCCTCGGATTTCAAAATTGGAAGTTTCAGGTAGTAAAAAATGAATCAAAATGAAGGGAGAGATCTCGGCTCTTACCTGGAACTGGCGGATTTGAGATTGATCTACTAGATTGGCTACTATTGTCGCCACAATATTACACAGTAAAATGGGTAACTATTTCTCCACAAGAGGTAAAAAGTGAAAAGTAATTATTTTTACCATTTTTGGCATTTTATGGCTTTTTACAACCCTAATTAGGTTTTAATACACGTTTTTCAATTATTTTATTATATTATTTTCGAAAAATGGGTTTTACACGTGTCTCTTGTGCAACAATAGGTTTTTCAAGCCATAGTGATGAAGTAACGAGTTGAATTTTATACTTTTTTAGACTTGGTAAAAACATGAAAAAGTCATTGTTTGAGTCATCTTTTAGCTCTTTTCTGACTCTCTAAAATTGAAAATATTGCTGAGACTCTTGTCGTTTCGAACTCGTTAAATGGCTGCGAAGCAATATCTACCCAGTATATGTTTACCCCTTTTTTGGGTTGTGATGGATTAATTACGAAAAAGGAATACCTTAGCTTATCATGACTAAGAGGTTCTTTCAGATATTGTTTTCTAGCTTTTCGGATCTGGGATACTATTTACGAAAAAGGGTCATGATGGATTTTTCTTTTTTTCCTTCTTTTCAAACTCTCTAAACATGAAAATATGCCAAGTTCTCCCTTTTTCAGAGTCGTTAAACCCTCATGACATCAGATTTTGTCGCCATGACGTTACTCGAGTTCCTCCTTCCTAGGGCTCGTAAAATGTACTAGGTTGGATTTTTCTGAAGGACAAACTTACAGCACAAGCATATGCTATCCCCTTCAAGCTTATTTTAAAAACTAATTGGGGTACTCGCCAGAAATGGTGGGGGAAAATGGAACCAAGTTTTAGTTTTGTTGGCAGTATGTCACTCTTGAACATGGCACTTGCCTATGTTCATGTCAGGTTGGGGACATCTCATTTCGTCATTTTTGCCTCCATGAGTTTGGGTAATCTCTTTTGACCTCTCATCTACTCTTTGCCACATCATCATGACCTCACATCCTTTGATGTCAAATATTGCCAAATCTAGTGTCGTTATGTTGATATGTTCAAGAGAAGTTTGCCTCTGCATTTTTCAACCTCCCTCTAATTCTCTATTAGTCTTTTTCATCATCATATTCATTTGTCTTGTATTGATGATGTGGGAAAAATTATGGCCCACCTCGGTCAGGTCACTTCCTGTCGACTTCAGCTCATTATCTAGGAATTTGATCTAGAGACTCCTTTCTGGTACCTTGAATCCTGCATGCCTCAATGGCAAGTTTTGTGTAGTCAACGCAAGGTCCACATCATTGGCCTTCGATCGAATGATTCTACGGATGTTCGATGCGAGATCACTGTTCACATTCTGTGGATTGTACCGGTTGTACCTTTAGAGCCATTGTCATTATTGGTGGTTTCTCTCATGCATGTTAACAACTTTCATCATTGGCTGGTAATGAGGTGATTTTCTTGCATGTTTGACTTTAGCTCATATATTCGCATACTTGAATTTGTACTTGTTCGGGTCGAGATGGAGCGCAAGACCCTGGATTTTGTCTAATAAAATCTATGCTACAAATTTTGGTGGATTATCATGAATTATTGCATGACTCTTTTGACTGGATGATTGTGACCATACCTGAGTCTATTTGTTGAACCTTACTGCTAGATGGTTGCGTCCATACCTCAGATCCCAGTTTTTATATGTACTCTATTATGGATGGTTGTGCCCATACCACATGTTCATGTACCAGAGATATCAATTATATTCGTAATTGCAGGTTTTCTAACAGAGGTGTTTGGTTTGAACACATTATCATAAAGCATTTCACCCCTCCCTCTCTCTCAGACCTCATGTTTTAGGGGGCATCGATCTAACATGTCCTTTTTGTATTCAATAACTAGGAAGCAACACTCTAGCATGTCCCTTTGTTTCTAGACCCACTCTAGGGCTAGAGGGATCATTTCTATGAGCAGAGAGGATTTACCTGGATAACAATACCCAACTATGCACACATCATATTTACATTGAAAAGGATGCTTTCCCCATCCGACAGCCTCAGCGAAGACTAAACCCGCAGCTAAAAACATTGCAAAAGATGAATTATAGAAGATGCTAGATGTAAATTTCATTTATCATATTTCAGACAATAAATGGGTCTCTCCATTGGTGTTCATCCCCAAGAAGAATGGTAAGTGGCTAATCTGTGTGGATTACAAAGAGTTGAGCATATGCACATAGAAATACCGCTTTCCCCTTCCCTTTATTGATCAGGTCCTTGATACATTGGCATGAAAGTGGTTCTTTTCCTTTCTTGATGGTTTCAGTGGCTATAATCAAATCTAGATAGCCCTTGAAGACCAAGATAAAACAACCTTCACATGCCCCTGGGTACATTTTCCTATAGAGTATTTCCATTCGGTTTATGCAATGCCCAAACAACATTTCAAAGGGCCATACTTCGTATTTTTTCAGATTTAATAAATGAAGGGCTCGAATTCTAGACGGATGATTTCACTCCATATGGAGATGACTTCGACCAGGCACTGAAAACATTGGAAAAAGTATTGGAATGAATTATTTCTACCAGATTATGCTTGAGCAATGAAAATTGTCACATGATGATGACCGAAGGCGTGATCCTAGGACACTACATCTCTGCAGCTGTAATACAGGTAGATCCAGCAAAGATAGAAGTAATTCTCTTATTAGCCACACCTTATACTCAGTTAGAATTACGTAGTTTCCTTGGATATGTAAGGTACTATCGTGGGTTCATAAAGATTTTTTCATAAACTTTTGTGCCTTTGCATGCATTAAGTGGAAACATTAAATTCCATTCGTTTGACAAATGTGACACTCCTTTTTCAGATATGAAGAAACTGGTCTCGACAACACCAGTCTTGCGTGGCCCTAATTGGGATCTTCCCTTTCATATTTCTTTGGCTTCATCAGATACAATGATAGGAGTTGTTCTCAGTCAAGAGGAGGACAGGAATCCCTATGCTATTTACTATATCCGCAAGAATCTCACTCATACTGAACTAAATTATACAGTGACCAAAAATGAATTCTTGGCTATCATTTATGCTATAAATAAATTTAGACATTATATGAATAGCTACCAATTATTATTGTATACCGATCATTCTTCCATTAGATATTTAGCTAATAAACCTATTACAAATGGAAGAGTAACTCGTTGGTTGTTGCTTTTACAGGATTTTGATATAACTATAAGGATCATCCAGGGAAGGAGAACATAGTTGTAGAATTCCTATCTAGAGTCCCACAGACAAATGACCCATTGGTGGTAGATGATCAGTTCCCTGATGAGAATTTGTTTGTTTTGGCAGTAAAAGTGCCATGGTACACAAATGTAGCAAATTATATGGTAGTAGGAAAGTTGCCGAGACACTTGAAAACAAAGGAACGAAAGCTAATTTTTCAACGCGGTGCTAGATTCTCTTGGATTGGTGGATACCTTTTCCATACAAGAGTTGATATGCATATACACAGATGCATTTGAGAAGATGAGATCCATGACATCTTGAAGGCCTGCCATGATGAACCATGTGGCAGACATTTTTCATATGTCATGACCGGGCACAAAGTATTAAAAATGGGCTACTATTGGCCCACAATATTTAAGGATTCAAATAAATATGTGAAAGCCTCTGATAGTTTCCAAATAATGGGTCATCCTGCTCAATCCAAAGAGATTCCATTGCAGACACAGTTGGTAGTATAACCTTTCGAATGATGGGTGTTGGACGTTTTTTGGGCCATTCAATCCACCATCAAATCAGAAGGCCTACATATTTGTTTGTAAAAATTATGTGATGAAGTGGGTAGAAATAGTGGCTTTACCAAGAGCTATAGAAGAGTCTTTGATCAATTTTCTTTTTGAGTTATTTGTGTAGTATGGCTTACCTAGGGAAGTGATAACTGATGGAGGGGCACAGTTTGTAGGGCATAAAATTTTGGCCACTCTGCGGAACCACCATTTCACTCATAAAGTCACTTCTCCCTACCAATGGCAGGAGAAAAGGCATGTCGACAACACCAATAAGGTCATCGAGGAAATTCTCACTAAACCAGTCTCAACACGTCATCATGATTGGGCTACTAGATTGGCAAAGGCCTTGTGGGCTTATCGCACAACTTGGTAAAACATTACCGGATATTCTTCGTACCACCTGGAATTTGGAAAGGAACCAATTTTTCCCATTGAATTTGAGATAAAGACTCTTAGAACAGCTCAGGAAGTGGGGCTGGATTTGACAGAGGCTCAAGTTAAAAGACTTCAATAGATAAATGAATTAAATGAAGCAAGACTACTTCCTCTATAGCGCACTACAATTTTTTAGCAACAATGGGCTAAGTGGCACGACAACCTCATAAAAAAGAATATATTCCAGAAATAATATTGGGCACTCCTCTACAACTCCAAATTCCAAGACTTCCTGGGTAAGTTACAAACAAGGTGGCTCGGGCCATATGAAATTCAAGAAGTGCACAAAAATAGTACCATTACCTTGACCACCATAGATGGATCTGGCTTTTCCTTTTGATTCAATGGACACCGAGTGCGCCTCTATCATAAACCACTTACAAAAGAGTCTTTCTTCCAGCAGGTGTGTGACAATCCCACTATCCAAATTTTAGCTGCAAGGAATAACGACCCGATAACTTAAACTTTGTAAAAAATTGTTACTTCTTTATTTGTAAATAGTGTATATATGCTTCTTGTATTTTATTGTAATTTATAGTTTTTTCATCATTGTATGAAATAATTCCATTTTATTTCTCTTTTGATTGTTTTTTTAGTTCAAATCAATTGAACAGCTGTTTTTCAATCGATGAACAGTTGTTGTTTGAAGAAAATGAACAACCACAATATTTTTCTTTTGTGTGTTTGATTTCTTTTTCTGTTCAAACAATTGAACAACTACCATTCAATTGATTTAACAACTTTTCTTCAAACCAAATGAACACTTGTCTTCAGCGTGTTTTTTATTTTTGTTGTTCACTCCATTGAACAATTTCTGTTTAATAGATTGAAAGTTATTGTTCGATCCAATTGAAAATTTGTTTTTTTAGCTTTTTTTTTTAAATAAAATTTGTTTTTGTTAGTTGAATAGTTGTTGTTCATTGAAAATTTTCTATTCAATCCAATTGAATAGTTGTTGTTCAATCCAATTGAACAAATTTTGTTCAATCCAATTGAACAACTGTTGTTCAATCTAATTGAATAACTATTTTTTAGCCTGTTTTTTTTTTTTTTTTTTTAGTTTTTCTTTTCAACTCCATTAAAAAACTATTGTTCAATCCATTGAACAACTACTGTTCGAACCCATTGAACAACTGCAATCTTGTTGTTGTGTGTTTATACAAAATTTGTTGTTCAAAGTAGCAAACTTTTTTGTTTTGTCTTTTTATTATTTCCCTTTAATATCCACTCTTCCTTTACACATTCTCACTATAAAAACCATTTTATTGAATGAGGAATTTGCACCTAAAAAAGGGAAAATAAGTGATATTACTAATATTATGTTCTTTTGAAATTTTGATGGATATCTTTACTTCGGAAGCTGATATGGTTTATTTATACAATGAATGGTTGGATATCTCTTATTAAGACATATTATCACACAATCCATTATTATAGTTGCATGATGGTTTATCTTTTTACACTCTTAAGTGGTAATTCATGTTGGCATGAGGATATAGTAATAAGGGCATCATTTTTATTATAATTATTTTTAATTCTTACACCATCCCTAACACTTAAGGAGTTAATGATCCTCCTTCCATTTAATATAAAAGAAAATATATTTATATGTAAAAAGAGAGGATAGGGGGTCTCATTACATGCCAACCTATCATGATCATGAGGATCTAATTGGTGACATTCCCACAATGGCCACCACAACAGGGCAGTGACCTTCTCGACAGCTAAAAATGCTTGAAGGACGGAAGGTCTCATCACGAGCCGACTTGATCACTCTATTAAATCGCCATGAATGGAAATATGACTATCTGTCCACTGCACCATCATAGTGACCTCTCCACAAAGTAAGAAAAGTGTATACTTTTAAATAGAGGATTCTGGCTCATTTTTTTGGGTTAAAACAACAACCCTGTCGAGGCTATGGATGCTTGCTGGAAGCAGTGGCTCTGCTTGGGTTATTGGAGTATTTTTTACAAACAAAAAATATTTTACATGACCCTGTCTCCTATTGATCCATTTCTGAAGTAGAATGTATTGTTTGACTAAGTGTTATCATTATAATAACCTACATGCATAACAAACTTTGATTTTGGATGAATTATCTTCATTATGCCGAATAATTCATAACAACATCCATCATAATCTGTCAGTGATCATGCTTCCGTTATATTATGCTGTTAAAATAGGAAATATTTTCATAATAATTTCTCCCCCGCCTTTCTCCCCTTTTGGTCATTTCCACCTAATGTACATTTGCTATGATTTCCAGCCTCTGACTTCTATTTCATGTGCAGTCATGATTGCTGCCATTTTTCCTCTTTTCTTATGACTAAAGGCCATGGACACTCTTCTCTCATTGGAGGGCGTGTGAATATCTATAATAAACAGGCATACGAATTAATTATGAGACTCTATTCGGATAAGCTAATTCGACAATAGAAGCATTGCATTAACACCATGTAGTCACATTTCTAATAATATGTTTTATAATAGCTGCATGCATTGTTTTTATTATTTTTAACTAACATAACCAAATGAATTGCATGCATAACGGTGAAGAAATTAGTTCCAAAAACACATTAGCTATGGGTGGAAATTCTCTTCGCAATGAACCCACAAAATTTCATGTTACAAAATTGGCTTGCACTGTTATCTATAAATATGGTTGGATTTCATATTTGGAAAAGCTGCAAGGGTTCAAAATGGACATAGCAATTGAATTCCTGCAGAACCTGCTGTAATATCCCAAAATGGGAAAATTAGCAATACTTGCACAAAAAACACATTTTTCATAAATTTTAGCATCAACAGAAAAATTCAGCCCATGAATCAATTATATCTAACATTATTGAACTTATATCTAAGAGGAAATCAGAAAAAAATTACTTTTTCCTAGTTAAACAAGCCTCCCATGCTCAAAACAACTTAAAAAGTGATGAAACCCCAAGACTGCAACACATAGAAATTACTGCATAAAGAGACTGCATAATTATTTGAGGGTTATAATCAAAAAATGGAGAGAAAAATAATATCTTCTATTAGATTACTCAATGAGGCATAAAAAAAGAGGTCTAGTCTCTTTTTACATAGATCCAAGATGACCCGGCAAGGGTTTCTTGACAGAAATGATATACAAGAAATAACTACTGCAAATCTATGGATGAATCACATTGTATAGCTAAATCTCTGCATAAAAATGGCTGATCATGAAAATAAATGACTGTAGACTCTCCTACTAGCTTTCCGGGCAAAAGGATGATCCTCCTCCTAGGAAACTAGCTCATAAAAGTGGTGTTTTAACCCCTCCCACTGCACACCTTAGGAAATAACGTAGTTTCTGCAAGGGACTACATTTTTTCTGAAGGTAAATACTTGGCCTAACACCAAATACTAGAAAATTTAGCTCAGAAAGCTCCTCTTATATTTCTTAAACAAGATCTCCAAGGAAGAATAGGGAATTCCCACATGAGAAAACCTTTGCACTAAACAGAGCAGCAAACTTAGCTAAATAGCCAAAGTATGCAAAGAATTTTAAATAGACCACACAAAATATAATATTCAATCATGCCCATATGTTTTCCATCTCGTCCATTATATAGTTGATGAGCTTCCTCACCAAGGGTCCCACCCCATTATGAGGTTTCTTCTTCCATGCAAAGGCTCCTCCACCAAAATTACGCTGTCTCCATGTGCCTTGCTCATCCTTTGACAACATTGTTTGATTTAGTCAATCTTGATTGGATCAATTTTTACTGGATCAACCTTTACTGGATCTTCATTCCTTGTCTCCTTTCACACTCAACGTGTCTTCATTTTGACTAGCTAGATTGATCTTCATTCGCATTGACCTGTCTTCATTTAGGATCCACTCCTCATATAAAAATGTTGTTGAATTGGTCAAACTTGACTTTGTCCAAAAATTTTAGACCCTATTCACACATGTGGATGCTTGATATAGTTATTACATGATCCCTTTTCACATTATGAGGGATTTTTATTCATACTTAAGCAACTTATGAGCCTCCTTGCCCATTTATTCATCTATCTAGATTTAGAAGAAAAACTAATATTCCTATTACTGCATGCTAATTTAGGAATATTACAGTCTTCCCCTCCCAAATGTTGCTTGTCCTCAAGCAACTACAAGGGTGCTGCAAAATCACCCCTCCTCCTCTTGTGACCTTCATGTCCAATAGTTTCCACCATTGCTTAAGATATTCTGCAATAATTTTGTCTCCCAATGGTTCCTTCCATGTGTGCAAGATGGCCTTTGGTGGATAAACGAAATGGCTCTCATCATGGAATAAAGGAAGGTCTACATGGAAACCTTCTTGCTGATCAAGGGCCTCCTCAAGATAGAAGTGATGACAATCATGGGGAATTTCATCGTCAATGAAGGACTCCCACCTCCATTTTATCATCCAAATGAAATGAATCACCTCCCAGCTTGGTAATTCATAGTAAAGCTCCTCCAAAATTCTTATGAGAGGCATTTCCTAAGTGCTCCAAACAATCATATGGCCTACCTCATAAAGAAACAAGTGATCTACTATGGTAGCCATATCCTTGTTGTGTAGATTAATCTGTCTTGCGGACAAGACCAATCTCTCTAGTACTAAAAGTAACTAGCAACAAACAGCCAATTATACTAATCTCTCTCTAAGCATACAAGATTCATAAGAATACTATATAGGTGTAAGGCCTACCTTATGTCCAGCGCTTGCTTGATCTCGTTGAAGTCCTTCCCGTGCACTTGAAAGAACGTTCCTCGTGAATCTGCAGTCACAAACAAGCAAAAATATTACACAACACCTGTATAGACATTATTATAAACCATACTCATCATAATGATCAAGGAATTTATGAAATAAACCATGAATAGACAGTTTAATGAGAGAAATGAGCATATTTGTATTAACTTCAAATAAAGAAAACCTTTACAACCTGTGCCTTGATGTTGTGCAGGTCCTCCCGGGGTCCGAAGCAGGAATCTCTTCTAATTTGACAAGCATTGCACTCTTTGAACCAAGGCAGATAGAGATGAGTGATTTAACCTCACAGGAAGTCTTTGTCTTGATGTAGAAAAACTTGCAGATACTTGAATCTCAACGACATTTAGCACAAATATCTTAAGCTTGAACTCCCTTTGAGGCTACCCAAGGCCTCTTTTTATAAAGTGGAAAAGAGAGGTTTCTTGTTCCAATTATGAAGGGAGTGAATCCTCCTTAAAGGGGTTAAATACTTATCAAAGGGGTTAGCTCCATCAGTGAGGGATGTATGAACCTTCTCAAGAATATCCATAATTTTCGAAAATTCCCATCTAAGTGTAAATTCATACGAAATCAACTTTTATCTTACTTTCTCTTAAAAAAGGTTACAGAGGTCCGCATCCATAACACAAGAGCATTGGTATGGTTCCTTGAGAAAAAGTTGAACTTTTGGTGCCGAGACCCTGCATTATTGAATACAAACTGTCACGATACCAATGTTTAGGGATTTTGGAACTTTTCTCTGATTTTGAAAGCTTGACGCGGGAAGTGATATGTTAGACTTGCAAAAGGAGGAAGTATGAGTAATAATGAGCTCATACTCATAGTAAAGTGTCGGGATGACAGATTTTAGTGTAACAAATTGCCCCCTAAAGTGCAAAGTCTGGAATAGATATAGAGGAGCTAAAAAGTCTTGTCATATATGAGTAACGCGAAGCATCATTTCAGAATCGTCATGTTGTTGTTGATCGAACACAGCAAAAACATTCAATACGAAATATATACATATATATGTCATCCTTTAGGTAGAATTCCCTTTTTCAGTTAAAACTAACTAGAAACTAACTCAAATCATTAAATGCATGAATGATTTTGCATACATCATAGTGAATATATGTAGACAGTGTGGGCTGTGCTTCATTTTATAAATAGTCACATATAGACAGTAACAAAAATTCTATTTGGATGGTGGAAACTAGATCCAGGGTCTTGATTTCCGCATCTCGAACTAGTACGATTCTATCCATGTGAATAAATATGTTGAAGTCGAACATGGTAGAAACCACTTGATTACCAGTCAATGATGTGAACTGTTAACAAGTGTGAGAGAAACCACCAGTAATGTCAATGGCTCTCAAAGTACCCAGTACAATCCATGAAATGTGAATGAATGAGCTGAAGTCGAACATCTCACGAAATCATTCGATCGAAGGTCAATGATGCAACCTGTCATCGAAGGCGAGAAACCTGCCATTGAGGCATGCAGATTTCAAGGTACTGACAATTTCTGGATCAACTTCCTAGATAATGTGCTGATGTCGATAGAAAGTGATCTGTCGTAGGCAAGCCTACAACACGAAATCATAGATCAAGTTTTGAAAATATATTGGCAAGGACTGACTCAGGGATGGTCAAAATGGATGACAGATATTTTGCAGATGAATGGTTTATTTGAACTGTTCTCTTGAACACATAACGACACTGCAGATGGCTTGGTAACAATTGACCTAAAGCTAATACCCAGAAACTGGCTGAAGACTTTCAATGTGGTTTGATTAACTGTTAGGAAAAGGATTTCCCAACCCAGATGAATGAAAGTGTTGTGTCCAAGAGTGGTTGACTGAATTTTCGAAAAATTTAAAATACAACAAACATGCCCATTTTTCTCTCTTTTTCCCCCACCATTTCTGGCAAGTACCTCTTTATTTTTGACAAGCTTGAGGAGGATAACATTTGCTTGATTATAAGCTCATCCTTCGGATGAGTCCAACTTAGTTTAAAATTCGAACCCTAAGAAGGAGTGGTTCGTTCCTGTTGAAAATTAAACAGGTCCTTTATTGTTAAGTTTTAACGAGTCCAGTATAGGAGAAACTCGGTGTTTTTCAATTTTAGGGAGTCAGAAGAAAAAACTTAAGAAAACTCCATGGGTGTACTTTTTCGTAAATTTAGTCTCTCGAGCCCGAAAAAGGATAAAATAATGCGGGAGAGAACTCTATTGACCGTAATTAATCAACGTATACCTTTTTCGTAAATAGTCCATTTCAGTCCGTAAAAGGGGTAAACTTATACTGAAGGGACGATCATTCATTTACTTTAACGAGTTCGAATAATCAAGTACTCAGCAATATTTTCATATTTAGAGAGTCTGAAAAGGGCTTAAAAGATGACTCCAAGTTTTCGCTTTTTCGTAAAATTTTTGAAAGAGTCCGAAAAAGTGATAAAAGTATGCTCTTTGTTGAAAAATGATCAGTTTACCTGAAAAATCCAGTTTCTGCACAAAAACTTGAAACATTACACATACCTGTTTAAGATAAGTAAAAATTCTTTCAAAAATACCCTTTTTTAAAGTGAAAAATAAATAAATTAAAAATTCATCCATTCGAAAAAACTTATAAAAAGGACTTTTTCAATTTCATTTTTACCGTTCATTTCCAGAGTGAAAAGTAAAAAGCTTTTGGGTAAGAAATTTCCTATGAAGATTCTGGAAAATTCGTCCCTTGGAATCGAGAACCGTCAGTCCCAGGTAATCCACAACCTCTCAATCTTGTTTTTCATCCATTTCAAATTTGTTTTTAGGCTTTAGTTTGAATTTTTGGGGCAAAAAATGGTTTAAAAATTCGCCCACGGGGTCCGCAGGTGGGACACACGTTACCTGCGGACCCCGAATTTTTCCTATAAGGAAAAAGTCGTGGGTTCCACACCCGGCACACATTACACGTGCGGTTCTACGCTCTGTGTATAAAGCGTGGGTGCGGTACCTGCGCGGTTGATTTTAAAACATCCATTTCTCATTTGTTTGCCAAAAATTTTCAAATAAGATTATTCTAACTTGCCTTTTTATGTATTGTAGGATTGACAAGATGCTGATCTGGCAAGAACGTGAGCATGAGGAAGTGGATGAAGCCGTAATACTTCATTTTCCCACACAACAGGCATTAAAAGCATGTGGCTTGTACAAATTTTGGGCCATCTCAGGCATGAGGGCACAAGTAAAACTCTTGACATGGTTGGTGAACAGATGGAATGTGCAGGACCAGTGCTTCTTCATTGGTGGCCATTGGCTCGAAATTGAGCTGGAGGATATATATTTCTTGACTGGTTTGTCCAAGAGGGGCGAACAAGTTTCTTTGTTTGGGACTAGGCCAGGTGGCCAGTCTGTTGCTAGTCTCCAACTAGAATTCTGCAATGACCAGGCAAATCCTTGGGACAAACGGATTGACATAAAACACATCATCCATCCTGAATTGAAAGTTATTGCTTTTACTGTTACCAAACTGTGTGGGAGTGATGCGCTTCATGTAGCTACTGGTTCCCAAATGCGTATTGCCGTGGACTGTTTTCGCGGCACCATCTTTAACTGGTGTGAAGCTGTGTTGGCCAATGTAAAAGGCCAACTAACCAGAGCAAAAAATGGGAAACTGAATAACTTTGGATATGGATCCATTGTTGTTTCTTTTGCTCTGGAGAGGATCCCCATGTTATCTCCACAGAGTATTGCTGTTGATGCCGGTCGACCTCGAGAACCGAGAATGGTTCGTTGGTCCGCGTTGATGGCTCGTCATGCTATTGAGGGTACTGAGATTGTGCGATTTCCTCCTTCATATTTTCGTTGGCTGGATCGCCAACTTTTTTTGATAGAGGATTTTCCATATGCCGGGATAGATTTCCGCGGCGACCGAGAGATGGTTCTCCCAGCAAGGGAATAGTGGGATGAGTCAGGTATAATCATTTTTCAACGTTTGCTAAATTCTAATAATTTTTTTTTTATAAATTTTTTATCGTCTTTGAAAACTAATAATCAAAAGTTTTTTGAAAACAGATGTGGGTCCACAAAGACCAGCCCATCTCCAACCTTACGAAAGAAGACAACCATTTGCGCCCGCACCAGCCCCAGCAGGCCAATCAGCAGAGATTTTGACTGATTTAGAGCATCATCTAGAGCGTTTGACTCTAGATATTCCATAGACCAACATAGATGACATTCCTCTCAAGCTGCAGAGATATGTGATTGGAGTTCCAGGACCTTTTAGGAGGTTCCTATGCAGGGTAGCCCAAGCAGTGGTTTCTTATCGTGATCACCATCAGTGATGGGATGATCGTGTAGACTCATATTTTTTACTTTTGTATTATCATTTTTGCCGATCATAAGGTGTTTCCAACCTATGATCAAAGACGATGTATATTTTTTGAAAACACTCCTATACTATGATATATCACTATTTTGATGGCTATCTGTGTACATATGTGAATGTTGTTTGTTTTACTGCTTTTGATTATTGCAAATGTCTATTTATCATACTAGAAGCAATTGAATCTGCTAATGTATTTAAATGTCTTGGAATATGCTAATATTCAATGTAATCAAACTCACGTTCCAAGAGACGAACTCTCAAAAATAACCGTAATAAGACCGGATTTCTAATGGTATAAACCCTGTTAAGCTGTAATACAACAAGTTCAGAATCCAACCTTACAATCAAACTCTGAATTCCAAATGATATGGATTCAGATAATAACTCAATCACTGCACTATACTCGGCAATGTTGTTTGTTGTTTGACCAAGGCTTACCCCATGCATGGATACTAACTCGTCAGAGGCTGAATAGATAACCCAAGCTGCGGAAGAAATGTTCCGTGTATTACGACAAGCACCATCAGCAAAACCAATGTAGGTTTGAAGAGACGTCGACATCTGCAATATCAAGAGTAAAACTCAGTTAGGCAGGAAAGGTGATAAAAACACACTCTCTAAACTAGGCACACTTTTTCTAATCTAAAACACACCAACAATAAAGAAATCTAAACTAACAAAAATCTCCACACCATATTAAGCATAATATCGCTTTAGATAGAGCCCATTTCTGGGTTTATCCAAAGGGACACCGTCAAAATCTATCAACTCGTAGGCCCCTTTTGCTAACTTTCATTTAACAATGTAAGGACCATGCCACATAGGCACGAATTTCCCAGCTCCTAGCTTGTCGTTATCTTGATCATAAAGTAAAACTAGGTCTCCTTCTGAAAAATTCCGAGGGGTCACATTTCTATCATACTGAGCTTTTATCCTTTTAACATGAGCCTCGTTTGCTATTGCAGCATTTCATCGATTCTCATCTAATTGGGCTAAGTACAAGAAACGTTTCTCCTCTTCAGACGTAGCTGGAAGTAATTCTACGGCTAATTTTAGTGACGGTATTTCGCATTCAATCGGCAGCACAGCTTCCAAACCGTAAACCATTTGAAAAGGAGTGAAACCCGTTGATGTTTTGACTGAGGTTCGATATGCCCAAAGCGCTGAAAATAACATGGAATGCCAATTCGTCTTGTGAATACCGATGATTCGTTTAATCATGGTGACTAAAACTTTGTTAATGGCTTCAACCAGACCATTGGCTTGCGGATAATACAGAGTGGAACTATCGTGGCGCAATCCAAGTTGTTCTGTCAGTTCATTCATCATGAAATTCCGAAAATGACTTCCATGATCCGTAATAATATCTTGAGGAACACCGAACCTAGTAATTATGTGATTAAATACGAAAGTTGCAGTAGTCTTGCCGTCAGCTGAAAATGTAGGCATCGCCTCGGCCCATTTTGTAAAATAATCTACTGCTAAGATAATATAGGCATGCCCCCCGGCCGAGTGAGGGTTACATGGAATAAAATTGATACCCCATTTTTTGAAAGGACCAACAACAATTATAGGGTGAAGAGGAGCGGGTGGCGCGCGCATTTTCCGATCAAAAATTTGACAGTTGTGGCATTTCCGAACCGCATAAATGCAATATTTGAACAACGTTGGCCAGAAATAACCTGCACGCAATATCTTTTGGGCTGTGGCATACCCAGACATATGACCGCCACATGCTCCAGAATGACAGTCATTTAACACCTTTTCAGCTTCTTCATGAGTTAGACAACGTCGGAAAACAGAATCCGCTCCACGTCAATAAAGTGTATCACCAATGATATTATACTGTTGGGATTGGAAGCGTATTTTCCGTCGCTGAGTTCGTGAAATGTCAGGCCGAAAAGATTGGGTTTGGAGATACACAATAATATCCCCATACCATGGATCAAGTGTACTGATAAGAAACAAAGATTCGTCCGCTATGGACTCTTCTGCCACTGTTTCAGTATCAGTAGAGGGGAAATTGCACATCAGTTCCGCAAATACCAAAGACTTCTTTGCCTTGGATTTTTCAAATTCCAAGTCAAATTCCTGCAGGATAACTATCCATTTGGAATATTTGCCCCCTAGCAATTTTTTGGTCAAAATATACATCATAGGGTTGCAATTAGAAATTACCGTGGTTTTACGTAACAAGATGTAATGTCTAAAACGTTGGACAGCTTGAACAGCTGCCAAGGCCAATTTCTCCACATGTGTGTATTTAATTTCAGTCGGATGCAAATTCCGACTAAGATAATAAATCACATGTTCATTGTGAGATTCATCTTCCTGAACTAGTACCATCCCAATGGTGGAATGAGAAGCAGCGAGGTACAAAATGTAATCTTGGTTGTAGTTGGGAGGATGCAATAACGATGCATGGGTCAACGCATGTTTAAGTGCATCAAAAGATCGATCAGCGATCTCGTCCCAAAAGAATGGAATATTCTGTTTCAACAACCGGGTAAAACCCTTTGTAAGCTCGGCATAGTTAGGAATAAACCTACGTAAAAAGTTTGCTTTCCCCTGCAAACTTTGGAGTTGGCGCAAAGTCGAAGGAGGAGGAAATTTAACAATAGCTTCGACCTTCGATGGATCGACGCGAATTCCTGCTTTCGAGACAACAAATCCCAGTAATCGACCCGATTCTACGCAGAAAACACATTTATGCGGATTCAGCCTTATCCGATAATGCCTACATCTCATAAAAATTGCTCGTAAATGAGTGGGATGATCGGCCCTACGTAATGAATGAGTAGGTAAATCATCGAGATATGGCTGGACAATGTGCTTAATGTCATGAAATGCATAAGACATAGCCCGTTGAAAAGTTGCTCCAGCGTTCTTTAGTCCAAAAGGTAGTTTACAATAGGCAAACGTTCCCCATGGACAAATAAAAGTTGTTTTGGGTTGATCTGCAGGGAGTATGTTTATTTGATTGTAGCCGGAAAAGCCATCCATGAAGGAAAACAATTCACTGCCAGCACAATCATCGATTATTTGATCGATATAGGGAGTTGGATAATTATCTTTGGACACGCTCGATTAATATCCCTATAATCGATACATACTCTTATCGTTCCTTGTTTTTTAGTCACAGGAACAATATTCGATACCCAATCCGTTAAGGGAATTGGATAAATGAATCCTGCTCGAAGTAATTTTTCAACTTCATCTTTTATAGCAACAACTTTTCTAGGATGAATTTGACGTAATCGTTGACGAACAGGTTTAGCATCCGGGTAAGTCTTAATTTCATGAATAACGATCGATGGATCAATTCCTGGAATTTCTTCATAAGACCAGGCAAACACGTCACAGAATTCTTGAAATAGGGCTTTATAAGTCCGAATTTCTTCATCTGTACAACAAGCACCTATATGAATGTTTTCAATTATTCCTGGTTTTACTGAAATGTCAATTGGAACCGTTCTAGATATATTTTCCAAATTTAACTCAGAATTAGGATTTTGCAATGGATTCTGAGGTTCCTTGGCATATTCAGCAATAAAAATTGAAGCGAAATCATTTTCAAAATGATCTAATTCAGGTAAAAATGAAGACCGGTGATGTAGATCTTCCCATGGTAAATCATCAACAGACAAAAACTCACGAATTTGCTCATCTCTATGAACAAGTTCAGGAAATTTCGTTGTAACTGAACTAGATATAGAAAGTGATTCTTCTTGGATCCCATTCATTGGATCAACTTTGGTTGAAAAAGGGTCGGAAAAATACTGTACATCCTGGTACGCAATTTCAAATGGACTCAAAGGCATCACGCCATTAAATGAATCTATCTCGGATTCTGAAGGTATAATCCAAGGATCATCAAACATAACAGTGTCTGACGAAATCATATGAATACTTGCAGTAGAAGGCGATACGTTAGGAGGAGGAAAGGAAAAAGTTCCTAGTAAACCAGAATCTTTAATCAAACCTACTCCAACATCCTTATAAGGGATAGCCATTTTACCAACATGTTGGATTGTTTCTGTAGAGGCTGGGTCAGATGAGAAATAAGTTAACTGATCTATTGTCATGATCTTTCCTTGATATGGAAATTTTATAAGTCGAAAGACCGAAGAGACAACAGCAGTCATAGCATAGGACCAACTACGACCCAGAAGAAGGTTGTAATCTAGAGGGGCATCAACCACTTCCACATCTAGATTAACGATTTTACCTTCGACCCCTATGGGTAAATCCTGCAAAATACCAAAAGGTTGAAAACCTCGACCATAAAAAGCCTTTAGAATTGTCGGGCATTGGTTAAGTGTAGGAGATCCAAGTGATTTCCAACACTGAATTGACATAATACACGTTGAAGCTCCCTCATCAATCACAGTCCGAAAAATAGGTCCGTTTTTGACTAACACTGGAATCTGGAAAGCCATTTGGTGAGGAAGACGTGGTGTACTATTTTCTAAATCGAAGATTATAAGGTTAGAATCCTGAACATCGACAGCTCCTATGGTAGACAATAATAATTTACGCTGTGCTGGACACGATTGCAGCACTTCCAAAGCCGACATTGCTGAAGGAGAAACAGCTAAGTCTTCAACAATGTTGTAATTCTGAGCAGCTCTCGCATGTGGATTGAAAGTTGATTTACGAAGAACACCTTTAGCAGGCGGTTTGATTATCAAGTCTGGATTTTGTTTCTCGATCTGTAGCGGACCGGAAACAGGAGGAGTTGTATTTGATGTATTCGCATTAGAAGACTCTCCTTCTTTGCCATCAACGGGATTCTTAGAACCGTAATCTTGCGATCGCGTCGCAATCCTTACATGAGACATCATCATAATAGGCTCTTCTAAAGTAGTCGAGGAAGAACCAATCATTTTACTATCTTGAATTGGAAAAGGATCCTTCAAGACAGTAGGTTGTTGCGATCCTTTAACGAGTTTCGTAACTTCGTCTCGATATGGACATTCTTTCGTGAAATGATCTTGTTCACAAATGAAACAAGGATAACGAGGTTTACGTTTTTCGTCATTGGATTCATCTTTATCAGTTTTCTCTTTCGAATTCTTTTTGTTTTTGTTCCTCCCCTTCTTTTTACCACCGGATTTTGATTTTGTCATAGATGTTTCAACGACATGAATGTCGGCGGAAACTTCGGGAGAAGATTCTCCTTTCGGGGAATCAGGTAAAGTTATAATTGGAGAAGAATTCTTTGACGATTTCTTCTTACTTTTAGAATTGACCGTACCAATCATACCGTCAGCGGCATGAGACCCTGAAGGAGCAGCAACTATTTGACCTTGTTTTGGAAGGTCTGGGATTTTTTCATGTAGAGTACCTGACTGTGTATAAACGAGGTCAAGGTACTGAGCTTGAGCAATTACTTGCTCCTCAGTAACAACACCAGCCTTAGCTACATCTTCAGTGATCTTGGGTAATAATGATTTAACAAACCATTCTGCCAAAATTTGATCCGGAATATAAACTTTCACCAAACGTCTTCTACGTCGCCATTCATGAATATGATCAGAAATATACGTGGACGTAGATTGTTTTAGCGAAGTTAATAATTCTGTGCCATTGTCGTATCTGACAGGCAACTGAAAATGAGTCAAGAAAGCTGTTGCTAACTGACTGAAATTATGAAACGAGCTGCGTGGTAACTCAATGTACCATTTGGCAGCAAGACCTATAAGGGTTCTTTGGAAAAGACGTAAGCGAATTGAATCATCAACGATTGAATTAGATGCACACCAAAGGTGATAAGTCATAACATGATTCGATGGATCCTCTCCTGACTTACCTTCAAATTTTGGTATATCACTGGGCAACTTATGAGGCATTGGCGGCCAGTTCTGATAATAGAAAATGGGATCATTTGTAAGGCGCGTCAAATCAGGTAAGTCCAAAGTTGCGATAAACGATAATTGACGGTTAGGGTCACGAAAACCTTGAGAAGCCAAAGCAGATCCAGGAGGCGGATACCCAGGATAACTAGGAATCGGATTTGCATTAGGTATTGTGTAACCTCCCGGATAACCAGGATGAACCGGACCATACTGAGGTTGTTGATAAGTATAACCAGGGTACGGTTGATACTGATAGCTTGGATTCTGTACATAAGGACCGAATTGCGGTTGTCCCTGGTACAGTTGATACGTAAATTGAGGTTGACTTGTAACAACTGTACTTGTACCGGTTTGTCCTGCAGGCATCTGAACTGTAGTCTGAACTGAAGGTCCTGACTGAGGTACAGAGACTTGAGGGATTTGCACGGACACAGGGATAGCCGAACTCGGGGCTACAGACACTCCAGAAACAGGTGTGACAGGTTGAACAGACATTGCAGCAGTTGCAGCAGTTTGGGGTGGAGTCTGAGGTGTACTAGGCCCAACTTGCTGAACTGAACTAGGTGCAGGAGTTTGAATAGCTGGCTGAATAGGTTGCTGAGTTGAACCAGAAGCCAATGGCTGACCAGGTTGATAAGGTAACTACACATTAGGCTGCAAAGGCTGTTGATATTGGGACGGATCCCACACCATCATTCCAGGGTATTGTCCCGTAGAAGGTTGAACGTAAGGACCAAAACCTGGTTGAACGTAGGGTTGATAATAAGGTAAAGTTCCGGCTCCTTGAACAGATGGTTGACCAGAAGGCTGTTGGTAACCTTGCATTGGGTACCGCCCTTGAGGTTGATAACCTTGAGGCACGTACTGAAGTTGGGGTTGTTGAGGACCCTGAGGAGCATATTGAGTTTGGGGTTGACCTTGAGGAATGTACTGTCCTTGAGGTTGATAACCCTGGGGTATGTACTGTCCTTGGGGTTGTCCCCCAAAATAATCTGGATCCACAGTTGGTCCTGGGAAAAATCTACCTTGAGGTTGTGCCCCGGGTGGTAACTGACTACCTTGAGGTTGCCCCCCAGGCGGTAATTGACTACCCTGAGGTTGCCCCCCAGGCGGTAACTGAGTTCCCTGAGGTTGGCCCCCAGAAGGAAATTGACTGCCTTGAGCTTGAGGATTGGGAATATTACCAGACATCATAAAAATTTGTTCTGCGTTCGACGTTTCAATTTTAAGTCCATCAAGACCAGATGATAACACGTTTTCGATGGGTTGAGGAGTTTCTCCCGAGAAAGTACCAGACAAAGACTGATATCCCAAAGGAACAGAAGGACCACCATGTAAAAATGATTCCGGCGTTTGAGAAAACATGGATGACTCTCCAGCCATAAAAGATGACGGATAATAACCTCTGGGTGTAGGATGAAATGGAACTCGAGGTGGATAAAAAGCAAGACCCGGATTCTCTAAAAAGTCTGTTAAAGAGAGATACCAAGGATTATTTCGAATGGGGCTGTAGAAAATAGATTCACACTCCCTAAGATTTAACGATTGAGGGGAGTTGGGAAGAGATATGTCTTCGTCTGGATTAGTAAGTTCTTCAATAGAAATAAGTCCAGAGGGAAGATTGTCTGTAATGATATTTCTTACCCTAGGTGAACCTGGATCGCTAGAAGTTGGTGTAACAAATCCTGAGGATGTTTCTAACATAAAAGATTCAGTTTCAGGTTCAGAGATTTCAGGTTCGTCAGATAATTCACCAGAAGGAGAAATACTTTCAGTAACTTCAGAAACTGAAATCGGTTCTTGAATGTATTCTGTTGTAGGTATTTGATGATCAGGATGTATAACTATAGATGAACTTCCAATTTCCGTTGATCTAATTCTACTACTACTGGATGATACCAGAGCATGAAGCCCTTCAAGTTGACTTGGTGAATATTCAGGGGGTTTCCCTTGTATTCTCCGGGATTGTCTCGGCAATTCCGCCACGATTAAAAATTATCTAATCACATGCAAACAAAGAAAAATTTCAATGAAAACACCTAAAGTCTCTAAGAAACAAACAATTGAATCATTCGTTTAAAAATCTAAGAGTTCAAACCACACACAAATAGGTAACTTTCCGTAATAAAAACACTAGTTGGTGATGAAATCCAACTTAGTAGAATTTTAACACGAAAAGGGCGGTTGGAACAGTTACCCCGACAACCTGCTTAATGAAACAGACCGGTGCAAGTTTCTTCACTATACCATCTCGAGTGAAGATAACCCTCCGGAGAGTCCAAGTGAGTCTAGCCGACGTCTGTTCCAGGTACAGTGGGATCTTCCCTCCACCGTCACCTTAGGAAAGAATCCTAAAGATTATAGCCACTAAGGTTACCAACTGAAACAAATATACCTGGGGGAACAGTCTACGATCCGACACACACGCAAGGGCATAGTAACAAAGCTCAATCCCCTTGAAGGCTCCTTGAAATAATCCAAGGTTTACCGATAAGTGACCCCTGGCTCCTCGACAATGGTCTATCCGAGGTTTACCGTTTTTAATACGTGTATATCTTCTATCGTTCCCAATGAGGAAGGATTGATTACCCCACTGGTTCATATATGATCTCGTGCTTAACTCCTTTAAGAGGAGCTTCCCAGAGCATACATGCAACAACTGGAATTCTTCCTACCGCAAGATTTGTCTACTTGTTTGTTTTAGCTATCTTGGAGAGTTAATTACTCCCTATTCCAAGATACTAGCCTAAGCTATGTTGGTGATAAGAGCCCTAGAAATAAAAAGATTACTAGATGAATTTTAATTAAGCGTTACTTTTATGAGCTGTTTCTTAAGTCAATGGGTGCGGAAATGAAACTTTGGATGATGTGAAGACTCGACTTCCAAAAAACACTAAAATGCACCTAGAATGATAATCAATTCTTTTTCTTTCAATGAACTTTCTATCTAAAGAGAGAGTTGGAGAATGCAATCCTTTTAATTCCTTCTTTAAACATGAAGAATGATTGAAAGAAAATACTTTGTCTTTTCAATAATGAGATAAATGATCAAAGCTCATAACAAAATCCTTTTGCTTTCCAAACTTGCAGCTACAAAACAATTTTCCTTCGAAAGAAAGCTATAAATATTAAAAACTACTCAAAACTACAAAATCTAATCTTGAGAACTAAAATCTAAATTTAGTAAAAGCTTTTAAGATTTTTTTTTATGAATGTTTTTCTTAGTTGTTCAGCGAACTAAGAATCTATTCGTTCAGAATAATAAACAGATCAAAAACACTCAAAATATGTTTTTATAAAAATGAAATTCAAAACTTTCAACCAAGTTTTTTCGAAGATTCGCAAAGAAACAAAAAGGCTCAATTTCTCAATATAGGATGTTTTCGCAATCAGGTCGGATTCAAAAGACAAAAAGAGATCAATGTAATCTGAGATACTGCAAATTGTCAAAATTTCGAATCGCTACAAAGACCAAGTAGAAAAAGAATCCAAACTGCAAAATCTTCTATAAAATCATCAAAACATCAACACTGTTGGAGTTCATTCACAAAAAATTCTTGACAGAAACAATAATCAGTCTGGGCAGACACCAAAAAGCTAAATAAAAATAAACTAGAGAAAGAAATCTAGAGATTTTCTAAAATTTTTACAAGGTCCGCAGGCAACCAGTATTGACAGGTGCGGTCGCACACTGTATTCTTTACAGAAAGTGCAAACCTG
Organism: Pinus albicaulis; assembly: GCA_034641835.2. NCBI lineage: Eukaryota > Viridiplantae > Streptophyta > Pinopsida > Pinales > Pinaceae > Pinus > Pinus albicaulis. The sequence goes on along the minus strand of JAXQQM020063184.1, from coordinate 1,162 downwards.
CCCACACTGTCAAAGTAAGGCAGAGTGCGGTCCTAGGAAAAATTATAGAAAAACTTAAAATATTTCTAAATTTTCAAAAACAGGGAAAATCTAATTACCCAGACAGATATGTATCAATCAAAAACCAGGAAAAAATGTTTCCTCAAATCAAAAATAAAAGAGAACCAAAAACAACAAGTTCTTTCCCCAGTGGAGTCGCCATTTTGTTGTGTAGATTAATCCGTCTTGCAGACAAGACCAATCTCTCTAGTACTAAAAGTAACTAGCAACAAACAACCAATTATACTAATCTCTCTCTAAGCATACAAGATTCATAAAACACTATATAGGTGTAAGGCCTACCTTATGTCCAGCGCTTGCTTGATCTCGTTGAAGTCCTTCCCGTGCACTTGAAAGAACGTTCCTCGTGAATCTGTAGTCACAAACAAGCAAAAAGATTACATAGCACCTGTATAGACATTATTATAAATCATACTCATCATAATGATCAAGGAATTTATGAAATAAACCATGAATAGACAGTTTAATGAGAGAAATGAGCATATTTGTATTAACTTCAAATAAAGAAAACCTTTACAACCTGTGCCTTGATGTTGTGCAGGTCCTCCTGGGGTCCGAAGCAGGAATCTCTTCTAATTTGACAAGCATTGCACTCTTTGAACCAAGACAAGTAGAGATGAGTGATTTAACCTCACAGAAGGTCTTAGTTAATTGAGTCTGAATCTCAACAGCATTTAACTTTAAATATCTTAAGCTTGAACTCCCTTTGAGGCTACCCAAGGCCTCTTTTTATAGTGGAAAAGAGGAGGTTTCTTGTTCCAAATATGAAGGGATAGAATCCTCCTTTAAAGGGATTAGCTCCTTACATCAAGGGGTTAGCTCCATCAAGTGAGGGATGCATGAACCTTCTCAAAGCATATCCATTCCCGAAAATTCCCATCTAGAATCTTCTAGAATTCATCTGAAATTCACTTTTTATCTTTACTTTCTCGCCTTTTTGAGTTTTACAGAGGTCCGCACCCATAACACAAAGAAAGTGCGGTATGGTTCCGCAGGCAAGCTGAACTTTAGGTGCGGGACCGCAGGTAATGAATAGAGAAAGTGCGATACCAATGTTTAGAGGATTTTTAGGAACTTTTCTCTTATTTTGAAAGCTTGACAT